>PVHY01016037.1:0-15354 GCA_004024945.1 Uropsilus gracilis
TCTGGCCAGGGGTCAGCGATGCTGCTGACTATCCCACAGTGCACAGGTTGCCCCTCCCACCCCCACTGTGGCATCCAGCCCCAGATGCCACCCAGGTATGACTGAGCCTGGTCCAGAGCTTTGTTGGGCCATGTTTTGGGGGCCCCTTTTCTTCAAGCCGACGTGGCAAACAGAGCAATAGTTTCTTCCCAGGGCAGGGTCTCGCCAGGATCTATAACTGCATGTGTGGCATCTCAGATCCCGGGAGGCCTTGCCCATAGCCACAGTGGAGATGGCTTGGCCACACCTTTCATCTGTCATCACCATAGACAGTGCTGCACTCCACCACTTAAGGACTAACCGAGCAGGCGTGGGAAACACGACTAAGGCACCAGGTCTTCCCTTTGGTGGCGAGGGCTATAGGGAAGTCGGAATCCAGGAGGAAAGAGGAAGGTTGGCCTAGTGGTAGTCTCTTGAATGGGCGTAGTATTGCTCAAGGGGGTTGGGGTTGGGGTCTGAGACCCCCACTCCCTGAAATTCAATGTTGAACATCATTTATGTGTAAAGTGGGGCTGTCGTGTTTATCAGACTGCATAGGGTTCCAAGTCTACTTGCACTTGCTCACTTCCTATTTTTCAACAAAGCCACATTCATGTGTGGTGAGAACAAAAGTATAAAGGGACCAACAAGTCTGGGTGGAGGAGGCCTCAAACTCCTTCACCGGCACAAAGTTTAAAGGGGTGGCCCTGACGCTCTGCCCTCAAGATAAACATGCTTGCAACACAATCCTTAGAAAACTCCAAGTTAATGAAAATGCAAATGTGAATGGGGGTAAAAAAAATCTAGGAGGAACAAAACATCACAAATTTAATTAAAAATCAGGGTCAGGCTGGGTGTAGTGGCGCACACCTGAATCCAAGCGCTGGGAGGCAAGAGGCCTGGGCTTGCTTGAGTTTGAGGCTTCGAGTCTACCCTGGGCAATGTAGTGAGACCTGGTCTCGAAAAAGTGTGGTGGTGGCAGGCGCCTTGAATCCCAGCTACCTGGGAGGCTGAGGCTGGGGATCGCTTGGGTCTGTGAGAATGGGACTACCCTGGGCAACATAGTGAGACCTAGTTTCAAAAAAAAAATTGGGGTCAGTGCGACTGATTTTCCCTTTTGCCTCCAGCCCAGTTTGCCTGGCAAGGGCACCGCCAGGCACCTGTGCGTGACCCTGGCCCACCTTGCCTGTGCGCTGGCATAGCCTGCACATCATCCTACACTCACTTCACTCATTGCTGTCCCTGAGATTGTGGATGGGGCCAGATGTGAGTCATCGGTCTGTAGTCCGTCTGTAGTCCGTCTGCAGAACCACTATGCAGGGATGCCCACTGGCTCTCTTTTCCTCGAAGCAGGGAGCTAGCCAGAGGCTTTCTGTCGCTGCTGCCTTCTGCAAAGCACAGACTTTCCAGATGACATTGTTTCTCTCGCGCTGGCCCCTCCAACTATTCACCAACCACATGACATAAAAACTCCTCTAGAGAACTACAGTGGGCCGGGCACGGTGGCTCGTGCCTGTAAGCTTCAGGCTATGAAGTGGCCGGGACTAGGGATCACAGTTCAAGTCCTGCCTGGGGCCCGTAGCGAGACCTAGTTCCAAAAAAATAACTGGGCGTAGTGGTGCGGGCCTGTAATCCCAGCTACCTGGGAAGCTGAGGCTGGGGATTGCTTGAGTCTGTGGTACCCCGGGCAACGAGAGCCTGTGGTTCCACGGGCAAAAATAGTGAGACCTAGTCTCTAAAAAAAAAAAAAAAAAAAAAAAACTACAATGGGCCGGGCATGGTGGCGTGCGACTTTAATTGCAGCCTGAAGAAGCGAGGCAGAGGCTAGGAATTGCTTGAGTCCGTCAGTTCGAGACCCGCCCGGGGCAACATAGTGAGACCTAGTCTCAAAAAATAGCTGGGCGTGGTGGCACACGCCTATAATCCCAGCTACCTGGGAGGCTGAGGCTGGGGATCGCTTGAGTCTGGGGTACCTGGGCAACGAGAGTCTGCGCAGATTCCCCGGGCAACATAGTGAGAACTACACTGAATCTGTTCTCTATTTTCCAAAACCAAATCAATGCTTCCTCCTCCTTTGCTTCCTCACTGGTGATGGGAAAGCCCTCGAAAGGCCTGGAATGCCTTGGCACGACTCCAGGTAAACTGAGGGTCCCAATCGGCATGCTGCCTTCTCAAGTTACTGGGTGCTGCTAATTAGTTTAGAGTATAAACCCTTCCTGGTCTCAGATTCCATGTTCAAAGACGCGGGAGGCTTAAGTCGCCACAGATGCAAGTGATGTCGCTTGGGGGGGGAACCCCAGGAGCCACAGCCAGGGGTCATGTGCTCATGCAGCTCAGCCACACGGGACCCGCAGGCCTGGTCTCCAGCTGCCAGCAAATCCCAAGGAAAACAGACCCTTGCTTCCGTGTGACTCATAGGGAAAGAAATCATATGATAAAGGTTGGAGATGTGTGTTTGTTGGACATTTGACCGGCACGTTGTCCCGGGCACTTTCCTTACACCCAGAAGCCGACGATGTCATGAAACAGATTTGCTAAGGGCCCTGCGTTGTTCTGCTGGCATTACACTTGCCACCTGCAGTAAGTCAACAAATATTTGTGATGTTGGCCTGGTGGCCTTGGGACTGATGCTAGAGAGTAGAGAAGGTAAAGCCAGAACATCAAATTCTAAAATAGGTTCCGAGCAGGATGTGGTGGCATGTGTCTATAATCCAAACACTGGGAGGCAAGAGGCCAGATTGCTTGAGTTTGCAGGTTTGAGACCACCCTGGGAAACATAGTGAGACCTGGTCTTGAAAAAGCAGCCGGGCATGGTGGCGGGTGACTGTAATCCCAGCTACCTGGGAGGCTGAGACTGGGGATCGCTTGAGTCTGCAGGATCAGGACTACCCCGGGGCAACATAGCAAGACCTAGTCTTAAAAATAAATAAATATTAATAAATAAATAAATAAAATAGGTTCCGTAGAAAGACTACCTTTAAACTTTATCCAATTATCAGCAAAATTGCTGACACCTTGGTATGTGCTCTAAATTGAAAAGAATTTTCTACCTCTAAAGTCAAAACAAGCAATTGCTTTCTTGGGAATCTACCCAAAGGAGACCTCAATGCTTGTACAAAGGGACACCTGTGCCCGGATGTTTACTGCAGCACTATTTATAATTGTAAGGACATGGAAACAACCCAAATGTCCCAAAACAGATGAATGGATGAAAAAGATGTGGCACACATACACAGTGGAATACTACTCATCAATTAAAAATGAAAAATTGGATGAGTTTATGATAACATGCATGGACTTAGAAGAAATCATATTAGCAGAAACAAGTCAGAAAGAAAAAGACAGAAACCAAATAGTTTCACTATTATATGGGACATGGGAAAGATAAACAAAAAAAAAAACATAAAGAAAAGTCAAAACAGCCAACAACCAAATTAAAGTATACAACTCAGGGGGAGCGGGGCAGGACAGGGTGGGAATGGTCGGGGGGTGAACCCCAGAGATCACAAAAATGTGAAATTTATATATAAATAAATTATTTAATATAAAAAATAAAATAAAGTCAAAACAAGCTACAACCAAACTAAAGTACACAACTTGGGGGAGGGGAGAGAGTGGCAACGATCAGGGAGGGGAGCCCTGAGGAATACAAAGATGTGCAATATATATGTATATATGAATTATTATTATTATTATTTTTTTGGAGACCAGGTCTCGCTGTTTTTGGCTGTGGAACCACAGGCTCACATTGCCCGGGGTACCACAGACTCAAGCAATCTCCAGCCTCAGCTTCCCAGGTAGCTGGGATTACAGGCACGCGCCACCATGCCCAGTTATATTTTTTTGGAACTAGGTCTCGCTATGTTGCCCTGGGTGGGACATGAACCGCAAACCCTGGCCCCAGCTACGGCTTCCTAGGCTGCCGCTTACAGGCATGCACCACCATTCCCGACCTGAATTATTAAAAAAAAAAAAGAATTTTCTGCCTCTGATGGTGGGTGAAGAGTGTCACACTCGTGAATTAAAAAATGGCAAGTGAAAACAATCAGCATAGAGAGAGAAATGATTGACATTTCAGGTCTGGGTGTGTGATAAACATACTTCCAAGCATGTTTCTGGGACTGGCCCTGCAAGGTGGGGGTGGGACATCCCCAAGTGGAGATGGGCTGGGAGTGCTGGGGCCCCATACTCAGTCACACAGAGATGAGCGGGGTTCCCATGCCCAGCACAGGAGATGGCACCTGCAAAAGCTGTCCACCCGTCACAGCATCCTGGGCACCAAGTGTCAGGCACGGTGGTGGAGGGAGCAAGTGCTGCTAGAGAAGACTCTCATGGTCACCCCCTGGAGGGTGGCCATTCCTGAGATAACCATGGAGCCTGGGGCCCCTCCTCTGAGGACTAAGCCAGAGCATGCCTGCTCTTCCAGAGGGAGAAGTTTGGGGGTGTTGAGATGCTTTCCAAGTCGTATCACTGGGCAGTGTTATTTATTTTTTCAAGATAGTCTCATGTGGGTTGGGCATGGGGGCACATGCCTGTAGACGGCAGCCTAGGAAGCCATGGCCCAGGCCAGAGATCATGGTTCAAGTCCTGCTGGGGGCATGTAGCGAGACCTAGTTACAAAAAAAATAGCTGGGCATGGTGGCGTGGGCCTGTAATCCCAGCTACCTGGGAAGCTGAGGCTGGGGATTGCTTGAGTCTGTGGTTCCCCGGGCAACGGGAGCCTGTGGTTCCACAGGCAAAAATAGTGAGACCTAGTCTCCAAAAAAAGATAGTCTGATGTGCTTTCTTATGGAAGTGAAAAGCTGCACGACATGAAATCAAGCCCTGAAATGAACAGAACCGCGTGCATCCACGATGCTGCACAACCAACAAGCTAAGTCATCATCACCAACACCCAGACATGGCGCCTGATGCCTCAGGACCTGCTTCATCCTTGAGTAATTCAGGGCCTGTTCCCCAAGGACTGGAGGGTCCAGCAAGAACCTCCCCGCCTTGAGGCTTTCAGCTCATATTGGTTTCCTGTTAGTTCTCAATCTTACATCGAATTTCAAAGCCTTAAACCACACTCACAAACAGTGATGGGTTTTGGGTCTCTTTGATAAAGTACTGGATTTGCAGAGCAAGTGAATGTCAGTTTCTCTGCTTGTGAAAGGTCAGTTTTTCTAATGGGGCGCAGAGCCTCAAATAATTCAGGGGACAGGAGAAAACTTTCACTACTGTCATACTTGCTGATAAGGCTGGGCATGGTGGCGCGCGCCTTTAATCGCAGCCTACAAAGTGAGGCCAAGACTAGGAATCGCTTGAGTCCATGGCTTCGAGACCTGCCTGGGGCAACATAGTGAAACCTAATCTCAAAAAGTAGCTGAGCGTGGTGGCACACACCTGTAATCCCAGCTACGTGGGAAGCTGAGGCTAGGGATTGCTTAAGTCCATGGTACCCCGGGGCAATGTGAGCCTGTGGTTTCCCAGGCAAAATAGCAAGACTCAGTCTCAAAAAAAATAAAAAAACCAAGAAACTTGCTGATAATCGTAATATTTGGTGATGACCCCACCTCCTCCAATACTTAGTGTCTTTTTTTTTTTTTTGGAGACCAGGTCTCACTATGTTGCCCATGAAACCACAGGCTCATGTTGCCCAGGGTACCATGGACTCAAGCGATCCCCAGCCTTAAGCTCCTAGGTACCTGGGATTACAGGCACTTGCCACCGTGCCTGGCTGCTTTTTTCAAGACCAGGTCTTGCTATGTTGCCCAGGGTAGTCTGGAACCTGAGAACTCAAGCGATCCCCAGCCTCTTGCCTCCCAGCGCTTGGACAACAGGTGTGCACCACCATGCCTGGCTCCAATACTTAATGTCTTTATCTCTACCAGTTGTCCATCATTTGTATAGGATGGACTTCACTGCTTGTGGCTGATGTTTTCTAGAAATAGGAATAGGGATTCACACGAAATCCTTTCAAAAATGGATCGGAATATGAAGAAGATGGCATCAGTGCCTTCTTGGTATCTGATATGGTACTTCTTTTTAAGTGCAAGTCAGTCATTTCAGGTGCTATCAGAAAAAAATAAATGACACTTTCTGTGGTGCTGGCAGGATGATCCCTTTTAGAAACGAGGGCCCCGCAGAGACCAGTCCTGTTTTCATTGTCACATGGGCAGTTTTATAGATGCACAAATAAAAGAGAGACCGCACTGTGTGTGAAGCCACAAACAAGCCCCCAGTTTCTGTACAAGCCAGGCAGCTTGTGATCACACCAGTAGCAGCTTCGAGTTCAAAGAGACCCGCAAACGATTTTCACTGTGCAAGAATTTCCAAAAGTCCAAAGGCGGCTTCTAGCCTCACCGCTCCCACCAATGGAGATGGTGTCAGCTCTGCCTGTAACTGATCCTCCAGATTTCCGTCCACAAAAGGATGTGGTCAACAGGAACAAACAACACCAGAGCCAACCCAGAAGGCTTTTGGCAAACTCTGCCCCCCTCCGCCCACCAAGAGGGGGACCAACATCCACTGCAGCCTAATCGCTCCAGATACAATTAGGGTCGCTGGCTGCGTCTGAAATGTTGCCAGGAGCCCTGGACCCGCACATCTGTTTGAGATTGTGAGCTGCTCAGAAACACCCACGGTAGGGTTTTCCCCCCTGCCCCATCCTCCTTTGATTCTTCAAAAACAAAGTCGTTGGAGGAGCCAACGCTTTTTGGCCCTGCCTGCCCCAGAAAATGGGTGGAGGGAAGAAAAGAAAGAAGGTGAAAATGAGCGAGAGGAAGAGGGAAAAGGAGGGAAGACGGATGCAGATCAAAGAGATGAAGGAGCCATAAAGTCTGAGCTTTATTTGAACTGGGTTCTGCATCCCGCTGGGCAGCCCATAATCCACGCTGAGAGAAGGGGCCCTGCTGGGTGGCTAATTAAAACAATTAGAAATACAAAGAAGGTATCCGAGGCATCCCGGATTCACACAAAGAGATAAAGCATTCGAGATTCCCATTGTACACCACGGGTGCCAGGACCCTGGGATCCCTCAGTACTGACTTAGGTGGGGATACCCGGCCTTACTGTCTTAGGGACACGGAGATATGTCAGTTTTATTATTATTATTATTATTTTTGAGACTAGGTCTTCCTATGTTGCCTGGGGTAGTCTCCCGATCCGGGATCAGATCTGGGTGGTCCAGATCCCAGATCGGATCTGGGATCCCGTGGACTCAAGCGATCCCCAGCCTCAGCCTACCAGGTAGCTGGGATTACAGGCGCGCGCCACCATACCCAGCCATATTTCTGAGACTAAGTCTAGCTATATTGCCCGGGGTGGGTCTCAAACCCGCGGACTCAAGCGATTCCTAGTCTGAGCCTCCCTTCCTAGGCTGGGATTAAAGGCGCGGGCCACCGCGTCCGGCCTTCCTCTGTCAGTATTTCTAAAGGAAGAGAGTTCATAGGCGCAGAGATCCTGGCATGTGAGGAGAGAGGCCTGGGTGGCAAAATGAAACCCAGTATGGGGTTTCCTTTGGAACTGCTATTTTCAAGAGCCAGAAAACACAGAAGCCCTTGCCACCTATTTGTCCCAAGTCAAAGGCACAGAATGGAAGTCCACGTCAAAAGGTCAAAAGTGCCCACGTTGTTAGGGAGCCCGGGGGCCGTTTTAGGGGCGCTGAAAATGCGGTGCATGGGCGGCAAAGAGCACTTTGTCCAGGTCTTTCCCTCAAAATGATCTGCAGGCTTGAACTTACTACCCAATAGAAATGGAAATCTCTCTCAGTTTCTTCACCCAGCTCCCCTTTCCCCCCACTTTTCAGCTTTTGGGGGCTTGAATTCAGACAACACTCCAGAGTCTAATAGCCTGGACTTGAAAAACCATTTCTCTGATGGCGACAAAGACTCCAAGTGAACGCCGCTGCAGGCAGGGGCAGCCTTGCACCCCGAGGTAGCAGCGCGGGACCAGTTACGTGCATATGGGGTTCAAACGTGGGCAGCGCCTCGCGCCTGTTGCTTTCCCAGGCGGCAGCCGCCCCTCCAGGGAGCCGGGCGGACGCCAGCTGAGGGGCCCAGGCGGTGGTCAGCACTCGCTGGCAAGTTACCTGCTCACAGTGGAGGAGGCTGCAGCTAAGGACGGCTAAAGACAAGCTCAGGGCTGCCCGGAGCCCAGCGGGTGGACGCAGCCGGGCGTCCCGCAGCCAGGGCGGTCCCTTTGCGCTCCCCAGCCTGGCCGAAAGGTCAGTGGAGCTTCAGGACCACCGGCCATGTCAACGTCAACGGAGCGACTCCTTTTCCAACAGAAAGCAACTGGCGAACTGGTCAGAGTTCCGAGGGAGGGAGGCCAGCTCCCCTTCGGGTGGGGCTGGTGAGAACCTTGGGGGTGGGAGGGCTTGGGATCCTGTAGGCATCTGTGCCCTTCTCCCGCCTCCCTCCTCACGCTCCCTCCTCGCTCAGCTCCTCCCCATGGCTCCCTGGTCCCCCACCGTCCTCCTTTCTTCTCCTTCTTCCACTTCCTCTTTTTCTTCCTCTTCTTTTCCTCTTTCTTCAACCATTCTTCTGATTCTCCTCCTCTCACCCCCCTTTCCTTAGTGGTGAGGGGCTGGGAACCTTCATGGGCCCAGGGCCGCCCACTTGGGTCCTGTGTTCCTTCTGCGGGCCACCCCTGGAAGCTGATGGCTCCTTTCTGGTGTCAGAAAAGTCTGAGAGGCCCGGCATGGTGGCGCGAGCCTGTTGTCCAAGCGCTGGGAGGCAAGAGGCCAGGGATCGCTTGAGTTCGCGGGTTGGAGACTACCCCGGGCAACATAGCAAGACCTGGTCGAGAAAAAGCAGCCAGGTGCTGGGCGCCTGTAATCCCAGCTACCTGGGAGGCTGAGGTTGGGCATTGCTTGAGTCCTTGGGTTTGAGACTACGCCGGGCAACAGCAAAAACATCTTGAAAAAAAAAAAAAGCAGCCAGGTGCCGTGGCACGTGCCTGTAATCCCAGCTACCTGGGAGGCTGAGGCTGGGGATCACTTGAGTGCCCTGAACCCTGGGCAACATAGCGAGACCTAGTCTCAAGAAGTCTGAGAGACCTGGAAGGGTTCGAAGCCCTGGTCACAGGGGTGGTGATGAGTAGGAACAAGATTTGATCACATAAACACTCATACACACCCCGGATAAAGATGCTGTGCCGTGGATCACCGGTGCTGCTTTACGGACTTCGAGGTTGTCATGTAACTAGAGGCACAGGAATGCCTCTGCTTAGGAAGGGTCAGAAATTGTCTCCATTTAAACAAAACTCCTGCAAAAGAGCGACAACGCTGCTTCACACCAATAGAGGGCGACATGGAGCCTGCCCCTTAAAATTTTAGGGGCCTTTGGGAGGTAAGAAATGGAGGGGCGGGTCTAAGGACAGCGCCCCTCCCAGTCTTCCCGAAGCATAAAGACCAAAACTCAAGCTTAACAAACTCTAAATAAAATACGGATCCTCCTCCATGACAACTACAGCAAAGCACATGTGAAGACACTGCTTATGCCTGAAAGACAGAAAACCGTCAAAGGTGAGAGAATTGGTTTCTTGATGCGCACTCACCTGGGGGGGGGGGGGGTGTGTGTCTGTGGATCAGTCTGAATAGCAAATCTGATGCATAAATCGTCTCATTAGTTTTTCTTTCTTTGGTTCCATTTCAGTAAATTCCTAACATCACTCAGTATGTAGTTACAGTCACAGTTTTACCTCATTTATATTCTACTGACGAAAGGTAGGGGAAATATTTTTGTAAAGAGCCAGATTGCAAATGTTTCAAGCACTGATATTTCCAGTAGTCTCTCTCACCTCCCCTTTCTTTTGTAAACCTTTTAAAATTTAAAAACGATTATGATAACATAGATGTACCTAGAAGAAATCCTATTAGCAAAAACAAGTCAGAAAGAAAAAAAAAACAGAAACCAAATGGCTTCACTAATATGGGACATAGAAAAAAACAAACAAAAGGCCAAGAGGAAAAGCCAAAACAAGATAACTAAAGAACACAACTGGAGGGGGGGGGACAAGTGGGAGTGATCAGGGAAGGGAGGTGGTAGATGACCCCTGGGGATTACAATGATGTGAAATATATATATATATAAATTATTTAAATTAAAAAATAATAAAATAAAATATAAAAACTAAGTATATATATATATATATATATATAAACTACTCATGACACATGGGCTAAATACAGTCCTGAGGGTATTAGAATTAAGTCCTGCCACTTGCAAACTCCTGTCTTTGATAGCAATTATGCAAAATGATAGGGAAAATATCCCATTATATTCATGGTCTGAAAATATGAACACATAACACTAAAAAAATGAGCCCTTTATACATATTTTTCCTCTAAAAAATTCAAAGTAACTTGAGATAAAAAGAATACAAATGTAACTAAGATCAAGGTTTACATTAATATTATTTAGACCAAACTATGTTTAATTTTTAAAATGTCTATTTAATAATTTTATCTATGTAATTTTAATATTTATAACTTTATAAAAATGAGACCATTTCCAGTCCCCGTACTCGGCGTGCACCTTGTGGCTGTGGAAAGTGTTGAAGCATGTCATGTCCAGACCGACACAGGAACAGTTTCAGGAGTAACGTGTAGAACATCACATGCAGTCCTCAGAGGCCAGGTGCCTCTGGGAGACCCGCACCTTTGGGCTGGTGACAGGGGCAGAGGGATGCAAGGAGGAGGTGCTCGGGTCTACAAGTGGCTGGTGCATTTCTGCCAGGAGCCAAGGCTTGGGGGTCAAGCTAGTTGCCTTGGTGTTTCCCTGGGATAGCCCTGCTCACACCCCCTCTGCTGTGGGGCACTACATGTCTGATGTTTGTGGCAGGACAACCTCAAACCAGCCATTTTTGGTTTGCAGCCAGGAGCAGAGACCTGGAGAAGGGCTTTCTGAACGGCTTGTCTGGAGGAGAGTGAGCTGGATGCTAGTGACCTCTGATTTCTCAAGAGAATGCCAACTTGGGGGGGTTTCATGTTAAAAAAAAAAGGTTATTGGTAAGTAATTCCAATCCAAAAACCGAAAGCTGTGTGTGTCAGGTTGACCTCAGGCTGGACTTGTTCCCGGCGCCATCGGCAGCTCTCACTGGACGCTGCTGCCCAGCTTGGGCTTATTTTGGAGGCACTTGCGACCTTGATCCTCATTTTGGATCCTTCTGGTAAAAGGGGAGGATCGAAACGCGGATGAAGAGGCAGAACATTAGCAAAGAAAGTGAAAGTCTGCACCCAGGTGCAGATGGATATTTCATGGACCAGTACCCGGCTCAGCAGATTCAGAGGCAGCCAGAGCCCGTTGGTGAGGACAGATGCTTCCACCTTGAGGTGTGGACAGTCTTTTTAAAATTTTATTTATTTATTTACTTATCTATCTATCTATCTATCTATCTATCTATCTATCTATCTATCTATCTATCTATCTATCTATCTATCTATCTATCTATCTATCTATCTATCTATCTATCTATCTATCTATCTATCTATCTATCTATCTATCTATTTTTGAGAGAGGGTTTCCTATGTTGCCCAGGGTAGTCTCAAACCGGTGAACTCAAGCGATCCCTGGCCTATTTACCTCCCAGCGCTTGAGTTCTTTTTTATAAATAACTCATTTTATTTTATTAATTAGTTGTGTGTATATATATATATATGCATTTATTTTACATCGTTGTTTACCGCAACATTCTCCCACCACCTTGCCACCCATGAACCATCATCTTAATCTCTTGTACTCATCCCTCCCCTGATTACACCTCCTTCCCCTTTTTTGTTCTATGCTTCAGTTCTGCTGGCAGTTAGTTTTAACATTTTCTTGTCCGTTTGTTTGTTTGTTTTCCCTTTAGCTCTCATATAAGTGAGACCATCCAGTATTTCTCTCTTTCTTTCTGACTTATTTCCACTAGCATGATTCCTTCCAGCTCCATCCATGTTGCTGCAAATGACATGTTTGTCTCTTTTGATGGCTGAATAATATTCCATTGTGTACACAGACCACAACTTTCTGATCCATTCGTCTGTTTGGGGTATTTGGATTGTTTCCATATCCTGACTATTGTAAATAGAGCTGCGATAAAAATCCGAGTACAGGTATCATTTTGAGTGAATGTTTGTGTAGTCTTTGGGTAGATTCCCAGAAATGGGATTGCTGGATTGAATGGTTGCTCCATTTTCAGTAGTTTGAGGGTCTCCACACAGCTTTCCACAGTGACTGGATCAGTTTGTACTCCTACCAGCAGTGTAAAAGTGTTCCTTTCTCTTCACATTGTGGGCAATTCTTGCTGGTCCTTGACTTTGGATAATTTTTTTCAGGACCTTTGCTGTTGTGGAATTCACTTGCAGAAATAGAAGAGTAGTGAGAAATGTGAGCCTGAATATGGAAAAATAAAGGGAGGGGAGTATTTCCAGAAGGTGTGAAGATTCAGGACATGATTACACCCAAGTTTCTGGAAGGACAGAAGATACGTGGAAAGAGAGTAGAGCAGAGAGAAAGAAGGGGAGGAGAGGAGTTGTGTTTGGGGTGTCTTTGGGACACCAGTAAGATGGGAGCAGCTAAGAGGTCAGACTGTCTCCAGTTGAAGATTAGTTTTTTTTTTTTTTTTTTTTTTTTTTTTTCAGAAACCAGGTCTTGTTACGTTGCCCCGGGGAGCCCTGAATCCACAGACTCAAGTGATCCCTGGTCTCAGCCTCTGAGGCTGAGATTATAGGAGCGCACCACCACACCTGGCTATTTTATAGAGACTAGGTCTTGCTATGTTGCCTGGGGTAGTCTCGGACCTGCAGACTCAAGCAATTCCTGGCTTCGGCCTCCCAGTGCTGGAATTACAGGCACATACCACCGTACCTGGCCCTGAAAATTAGTTTTTGAAGTGATAAGCTGAGAAGTGTTGTTCCTCCCTCTGGGCTAGTAAGAGGTCGGCGCACACTGAAGTCAGGGTGGATGTGCAACACATGCTTGCATTGATTTTTCCCAAAATGTATTTATTGTTGGTAGGGGAATGGGATGAGAGATGAGAATTTGGGAATCATCTACAGAAAGGAGTCAGCTGAACACAGCATCTGGGAGGGAATCACGTGCCTTGTGCAGGCTAGCGAAGGGAAGTGGAACTCTCAGATGGATCCGAGAAGAAAGCACTCAGGTAGAAAGGCCACAACAGAGTTAAGAGACTGTCCCTGCATTAAAATAAGAGAATTTGCCAGGTGTGGTGGTACTTCCCAGTCCAGGTGCCAGGGATCGCTTGTGTTTGTGGGTCGAGACTACTCCAGGCAACATAGCGAGACCTGGTCTTGCAAAAGCAGCTGGGTGTGGTGGCGGGCACCTGTAATCCCAGCTACCTGGGAGGCTGAGACTGGGGATTAGTCAAGTCCGTGGGATCAGGACTACCCCAGGCAACACAGCGAGACCCAGTCTCAAAAAAAACTTATTTTCAGAGCAGTGTTGGGAGGGAAGTGGGTTAGAATGACATGTTACAACCATCACCTGGAATGGTGGTGGGAGTTGTTTTTTTAGTTCTTAAGTACAACCTCCCAGGAAGCCTGATTCGGCAGCTATGGGCCCAGGGTCCATGGGCTTTTCAGCTGCAGGGATGTTTCCCTGCAGCCACAGAAGAGGATTCAGGGAGGAAGTCACCCTTTCAAGGTATTTGGCTGGGGCATACATGCATCTCACTACCCACTACCTGTGCATTGAAGCAACAGGTTCCAAGAGAAAGCAGGTTGTTTCATCAGTCTGGCTGGCACTGCTGACTTCTCCGCATCACATAATGGCTGAAGGGAATTAACCAGCTGCGACTCTGGTGGTTTAAATTTTCAAGTACTGAACCAACCTTGAATTTCTGGAAGAATCCAATTCAGACATGATGAACCATGGTGATGAGACACCGTGATCAGGCCTCCATCTCAGGTTCCCTTTCCTCCCTCTGGCTTTAGACAGACATGATCTTTAATCAAATGTTACCACAACTCCCTGTGACTTGAAAGTGAACACCAGGTCTTCTACAGGAGCAATCTTCAAGCTTCTTTCATGCTTCCTAAAATTTGTAAAAGTATGTATTTCCTCGCATGTTTTATAGTAGATATCTGAAATGCTTTCATATGTTGAAACAGCTTGAAAGGCTTTTTTATTGGTTAAATCATGTTTTCAAGCACATCCAAAGTAATCTGAACACATGTGACCTTGCTCCTCATTGTCATCTATGTAAATGCCTAAATAGGTTGTCCTTGAATAGCTAAACTTTTATGCCATTGTTTAAGGCTGTTTTTTTTCTTCTTGTATTTCAATTCCACTTTCCCATGGAATTTTATACTCATGTAATAGTTCTTCTGGCTTAGAAGTCTTTTATTGATTACTTATAAAACTTCTCAGAAATTTATATGTCCATTAACATTTTTAACTTCCTTTGATCAGAACTAAGTTCCTGCATAACTGTTATTTTTATATAATTGATGAAAACAAGGTGAATGTTCTATAAAATCAGAATGGTAGAGGTCGGCGATTGCCATAGCCAGGTCACGAATACAGACGGAATCATTTTGACTTCATTCCACAGTCTATGTTTTTCCATATTAAGACCATTTTCCATCATAAGACCTTCAAAGTAATACTGAAGGTTAAGCATGCCACAAATCCTGGTTAAAAATTCTTAAACAAAAAAAATGCAAAATTTTATTTGCAGTAACATTTTCATGAGACAGATGGACTGCAACAGTCTCTTTCTTTGTACTGATCAAACACTAGAATAGGTTTTTATGTAACTTCTGGTGGTAATGGAGGGATCTATGGGCAAACACTTGTATGCACTTTCTCATAGAAAGAGTATTTCTCATAGTCTACCTTTCGCAGTCCAAATCCCACCACCACCTGATCACACCATATCAATAAATACCTATAATAGGCTGGGCGCGGTGGTGCGTGACTTAATCCCAGCCTGGGAAGGGAGGCTGAGTCTAGGAATTGCTTGAGTCTGTGGGTTCAAGACCCGCCTTGGGCAACTTAGCGAGACCTAGTTCCAAAAAATATATAGCTGGGCATGGTGGCACGCGCCTGTAATCCCAGCTACCTAGGAGGCTGAGGCTGGGGATCACCTGAGTCCACGGGATCCCAGATCTGATCCAGGATCTGGACTACTCAGATATGATCCCAGAACGGGACTACCCTGGGCAACATAGCGAGACCTAGTCTCCAAAAAAAAAAAAAAAAACCCCAACAAACAAACAAACAAATATAATGCACACAGGTATAGACTTGCGGTCTATTTTTTAAATGTCAGAGAATTCCATGGAATGGATGAAAATGAGCTGTTTCACCAGACTTGTCCCTTCCAGGGACATTTAGGGGCTTATACCTTTAT
>PVHY01016037.1:15454-34734 GCA_004024945.1 Uropsilus gracilis
CGTGCCACCACACCCAGCTATTTTTTTTTTTTTTTTTTTTGGAACTAGATCTCGCTACATTGCTCCAAGCGAGACTCAAACAGTCATCCCTGGTCCCTGCCCAGCTTCCTGGGCTGCCGCTTACAGGCACGTGCCACTGTGCCCAGCCAAGCCTGCTTTTTTAACTCAAAATAGCCAAGTGACGACCCAGCTCTCCCTATCCTTTTCCAAATACTCAAGGGCCATGGCATTTCCCCTTTGAGAATGACTTCCACGCAGGACGCAGGCCAGGAGGTGTCACATGGGCTCTGTCATCACATGGGGTCCTCCCCATGGAGGCTCTGCAAGGTTAAATCACTCGCCCAAAGTCACTAACCCTAACCCGTGATGGAGGTTCAGGCCTAGCTTCAGGGGATACACCTGCTGCTTCTGGACCCTGCTGCACCCCCACCTCCCCTCATGCCAACTAAACTAAACTGTCTAAACTTTGACTAAACTGTCTTTAGGTTGACAGAAACATGCTCCTGATAAGCAAGCTAAGAAATCAGCATTTTTGTATTTTGCCAGCTTTCCCATGAGTGCCCTTTTGCCTGGCCTGGGATCCAATCCAGAACCCGGCGCCTGGCAGGCAGGCTTTCTGTGACCTTTAATTGCTCCTTTCCTGCATGTCTCAGTCCCCTGCTGCTTCTGGAGAGCAGAAATATTAAAGGACGTTCAAGATCTTCCCCGTGGCAGGACTGTCCGCTACCATGAGCTGAGGCGGGCTGGCCTCTGCCTGATTTATGAAGGTTCTCACTGTCCCAAGTCTCAGGAATATCAGATGTGCTAATGAATGTTCTAAAAGGCCAGTGTGTGTGTGTGTGTGTGTGTGTGCACACACGCGCCCTCGCACACATCAGCACCTTGTCACCGTGACTGCCGAGCGCTGGAGGAAGTGGGAGATTTGTTCCTAACACCAGGTCATTTCCTCCCGTTCCACCCTGACCTCCCAGTTCTTTCACCAACAGCCAGAAGGCACAGGGGCCGGGTCACTTAGTGACATCTTAAGGTGAGGCTGAGAATGACAGGCACCCTGACAGAGGGGATCTGCCCACCCCAGTCTCTCTGGACCGGTTGCTTCTCAGTGCAAGGAGGAAAAGTCTCCAGGTTGAATGGACGTCAGAAAAAACTTAAGAGACTTGTGCTGTCTGCAGCTGTCCCTGTGATCTCTGAGACGGGTTTAATGTGACACCCATATGCTCATCCATTCAATAACTATTTGTGGAATGCCCTGTGTCCCAGGCCCAAATTTAGGGTCTAGATATAAGCAATAAACGACCGTCTTAATCCCTGCCTTCAAAGAGCTGTACGGATACAGGAAGCAGATAATCAGCCATCAATCAGCACAGTAAATAGGAAGTGAAATGCTAACCGATTGTGATAAGTGCTACATTGATTTCCTGATTCCCAAGCCCCTCGCCTGCCAGGCACTGTTATAAATCCTGGAGCTGTAAGAAAACAATCCCTTAACTTGAGGCAATAAGACAGATAAAAGGGAGGCTATTTCAAATAGGGAAGTCAGGAAGTCTTTTCCAAGAGAGCACCCTTTACTTTTTTTAATTTTTTTTGAAACTAGGTCTCACTATGTTGCCTGGGGTAGTCCCATTGCTGCAGACTCAAGAGATCCCCAGCCTCTGCCTCCCAGGTAGCTAGGATCACAGGCGCCTGCTACTGCACCCGGCTTCTTTTTCAAGACCAGATTTCACTATATTGCCTGGGGTAGTTTCCAATCTGAGAACTCAAGCTATCCCAGGCCTCTTGCCTCCCAGCACTTGGATTACAGGCACACACTACCACACCTGGCTTTAAGATTATTATTATTATTATTATTATTATTTTTTTTTTTTTGCTGCACCTTCAAGAAGGCAAGATGGGAAGACCAGGGTCCAGAGCATGAGCAGGTAAAACCTGATGATGATGCAGGTTGGGCTGGAGGAGGAGAGAAGAGGGCAGAGCCATCGTGTGCCACACCTGGCAGCCAACCTAGAGACACGAGTTGGCCTCCAATACTGCCCTCTGATAAAAGGATTCCTGGGTCCTTCAAGACGTGGCTGACTCCAGGGGAGGGGTCAGAAGAGAAGACCAGAATGCCTTTTGATGGCAGCAAATAGCGAAGCACCTGAGAAATCATGGTAGCGCATTGAAAGGATGCAGGACCAACCTCCTCCTGATGGTCAAATCTGGAGCAGTTTGAACCCATCAGGAGGCAAGAGACATAATCAATGATGTGAGTTAATAACGGAATTGAATCCGGGACCCCAATATGGGTGTATTACAAGTTAGGCACTGATGCCATTAGCTGTGGCTGAAAAACACAGAGGTAGCAGAGGCCTGAACAGTATAAGGGGACTTTTGCTTTGTTGCAAACCCCAGGTGGGGAAGAAAATGTATCACCTAGAGGATGTGTAGAGGGAAATTGAAGCCTCTGGCTTTTAGGAATAGAGAAAGAAAAAAATAAAGAGAGAGGGAGAGATAAAAAGGAAAGGAGCAGAGACTGGAGACAGACTTTTGGGGAGAGGAGAGATGAGAACAATAGATTAGTAGCTCGAGTGACCAGGCTGGGCACAAGCCCCCTGGAAGAGTGAACTGGAGGTGGCAAAGAGTCATGGTGGCGGGCAGAAGAGTGGCCAGTGTGGAGAGTGGGCCCCAGCAAGGTGGCATTGTGAGCTAGTACCTGGAGATGGCAAGGGATATGGAAATCTGATTTGTGCATCAGTAATTGTGGAAGAAGTTTAAAGCACCTTGGAGAAGCAGAGCAGCTCGCAACACTAGAGAGAGAAGACACAAAGAGAAGGAAGACACCAGAGAAAGACTGGACTTGGAAAAGTGCCTGCCTCAGGTTTGGAGGGGCAAAGGGGCACCATCATGGACATGTGTCTTTGGGGCCTTTGGGACTGAGGATAACTGACCACTTGTGGCTTTGAGGAATTTCTGTTTTCCCTGTTAATATCCCCTTGTAAATAAAATCCCTTGTTGAGCTGCATTTGACTGGCAGCTGCTACACACGGGAGCTATGAACCTGGGGGAACCTGGGTGGCAGAAGCCACGTTTTACATGTGGCTGGTTGACAGCTTCTGTCCCTGTTTGTACCCAATTTCAGAATAAACAGCCAGGGAAAGAGGACAGTGGTCCCCACTGCCTTTCCATGGATAGACGGGGAAGGGGAGAATAGAACTGGAAAGTCATTTGGCAAACAAGACTGGAATAACAAGCAGGAGTAACAAGGATGGACGATGCTTCATGGGTGAAAGGATGAGGGGAAGGAGGAAGCTTGCACTGTCTCCCCCTCTCCCCATGAGATACTTGTTTAGAACAAAGGGACAAAGAATTGGGCTGGTAGAGGAATCATGGACACAACCTTTGCCAAGTTGCCAGCTGACATCCCCCCACAGGAGCCAGAACTTTGGTAACTAGGATGCCCTGATACAGCCATCGCAGTGTTCTTGGGTAAAAATGCATCATCTCCACCTCATGGTGGGGAACATTTTTGGAGGAAGTGCTGTGCTCCTGAACAGCTGAGGGTGTGAGAGACCCCGGCAGGCTGAGGAGCTGAGCCCAAGGGTCCAAGACCAGGATGACTAATTGAATTTGGGGATCTGAACTGGATCCTGGGCCAACAGAGGTGCCTCAATAGGAAGATGGGCAGAGGCTGAAGCAGGTCTGCAGACGCCCTGACAGCTTGGCATCTAAGTTTCGTTCCTCAGCACGAGAGTTGTGGTGGTGATATGAGGTGCAAAAGGGCAGAAGCTTCTAACCAACAGGCCACCTTTAAAAATGTGGCTTCTGTCAACCAGGTTCCCTCAGGTTCATACCACCCACGTGTAGCCGTTGCCAGACAAATGCACTTTAACCACAAGGTTTATTAACAAGGAAATTCAACAGGGAAAAACAAAGCCACAAGTGGGCAGTTATCTTACCCCAGTCATCATTTTCAGTCCCAAAGTTTCCAAAGACACATGTCCAAGATGGTGCCCGTTGCCCTCCAAACCTGAGGCAGACACTGCAAAGTCCAGTCTTTCTCTAGCGTCTTCTCTTTGCTTCTTCTCTGGTGTTTTGCACTGCTCCGCTTCTCCACTGCTCTTTCAACTTTTTTCACAATTGCTGATGCACGTATCAGCTTTCCACATCCCTGGCCATCTCCAGGTACCAGCTCACTATGCCACCTTGCTGAGGTGCCACTCTCCACACTGGCCACTATTCCAACTATTCCAAGGTCTCCATGTCTCCTTGCCACCTCCAGCTCACTCTTCTATGGGGCTTACCCTGGCCAGGCCACATGGGCCTGTTTTCTCAGTCTACCATTCTCATCTCCTTCCTTTCTCTCTTTTGTTTTTCCTCCTCACTCCTCCTTTTTAATCTGCCTTTTTGGTGCATCTAGCTTCTTCTTGTGTATTTTTCTCTCAGACCCCGCCCACCAGGCCATTTTGGTGCCAATACCATTTTCAACTATGTCCCTACCCCATATCAGGGGGAGATGCTCACCTTTGGGGAAGTTGTAGGAAAGGCTTTTCTGGGAATCTTAGGCTAATGCTGCACTGTTTTTTATATGTAGAATTAAAAAAGCTACAAACCGACTCGGAGAGATGGCCAACAGGGTCGCTGGCCACAGGTGTACTGGGGAGGAGTGGAAAAAGTGTCAACAGCGCTTTGCACTGGTACCAAGCGAGGTAAGATGCAGATAAAAGTGCTCTCACACTTAAGGCTGATATGCTGTAGAATCATTTCCTAAGTCCTGTTTCTGTCCAACACCCCTTATTTGTATATAGTAAAACCTATTTATCTGTCAGGGAGGAGCTGTTGAGCATTCTCCTGTTCCTAAATTCCCAGAAGGGGCATCTAGAGGTGGCAGAGCACAGAGCCTGGCTTTATTATCATTTACCTGAAATGAGAACCCTTTGTGAACAGTGAAGGCACAACACTATGAATCTAATCTTTGTGTCCTCCATCCCACAGTCTACTGTCATAAATACACGGTTGCCTGTGTATGAAAGACAAGGACCCTCATAATTGCCACTATTAAGTGAGCACCTACTATATGTTGGGATTTGGACCAGGTGAGAAGATGCCTTATATCAATCTTCCCAGTGACCCTGCACCTGCCATTGAATAGGATGCTGGGCTTCTAAAGGACTCGATGAAGACACAGGACTTTTATTTGGCCCGAGATGTGTCTCCTTCATCCCATGACTATGGGACTTCTGTGTTATCTTCCACTCTCTCCACCATTAGCAGGGTTGGACTGATGATTCTGTGCAAGTCAGTATGTTTGCTGGAGGCGGCAGCCTCGCAAGGCCGGGGTCACCAGGGACTACCCCTCCATCCCGCTTTATACTTCAGTCATGCTGGCCAGTCAATGCCTGGCACCCACGGCTGTAAAGGCTTTGCCAGTCCTCCTGCTGCACAGCCTCATCTGTTTACAGGGCCACCTCCTCCAATATGGCACTGTCCTCTGTAGGCATCTGTCTGCCCTGCCTTGGCCCGGTCTTCTTCCTATTGGTTTAAGGAGTGCTTTGTGCAGTCTAGAGGTGCAGATGGCGAAGATTGAACCCAGCAGCCTGCAAGACTTTCACACTATCTTTGGGGCCTTATTACTCTGCAACTACCATTACTGGCATTTAGAACCTGGAGGTGGGAAATCTCAAGGGCACTTGTGTCCTTTACATTCTCACACACATTTACCATCTTCCTCCACAATGGTCAGTCATGTGTTTTAGGCTTTGCTCATCCGTGGGGATTCATTTTTATAACTAACACATATAATCCTTTTTTTTAAGTGACTGAGTCTCGCTATATTGCTTAGGGTAGTCTTGAATCCGCAGACTCAAGAGACCCCTGGCCTCAGCCTCCCAGTGCTGGGATTACAGGTGCATGGAACTGCACCCAGCTAACGTATAGAATAGAATGTGACTATTTTCCAAACTGTTCAATCTTCCCAGTTTTTTTACTGACTGATACAGCTTTCTCCTCTTAAACAAGGCTGAAATCTTTTAAAATTTACTAGTTCTAGTTTCTATAAGAAGTACAGTTGCGTAAAAGGGATATCATCATATATTGATGCATGTCATTCTATTGCTCCTCTCAGTGTTTTGTATGACACCAGGTTTGTAAAACGTGCTAAGTGCTAGGAACTGAAGTTACCACTCTCCCTGCCTGCTACCTTTTACCGGTGTTGAGGACGATGCAACCTCACAGTAGCTGTAGCATCACTGCCAGCATTTTGGGGTGAGATCAGAATATTCAAAGTTTTGTTCTCTTAGTACCAATTTTTCCTTTTATCCCTGGGGAGTTCACTAAGTCTTACAGACTTTCTATAAGCTATAGGATTATAGTCTATATAGGTCTATAGACACTGATTCTATAGACCAATAATGCTGGGTGCAAGGTCTGATTTAAAAAAGCATTTGAGCTGAGTGTGGTGGCGTGTGCCTGTAATACAAGTGCTGGGAGGCAAGAGTCTAGGGATCACTTGAATTTGTGGGTTCGAGACTACTCCAGACAACATAGTAAGACCTGGTCTCAAAAAAAGCAACTGGGCACAGTGGGGTGCACCTGTAACCCTGCTACCTGGGAGGCTGAGGCTGGGGATCGCTTGAGTCCGCGGGATTGGGACTACCCCAGACAACATAGCGAGATCTAGTCTCAAAAAAATAATAAATAAATATAAATAAAAAAGCAACCAACAAGCTTCGTCTAACCTTCACGACCTCTGAGGCCCTTTACCAGTGGCAGATTATTCACAACACACCTTGTAGCTATTTCTTGTTTAGGATCAAACCTTTTTATTGAGGGGCTTTGAGGGAGGGAAGAAAGTCTGGGACCAGTGGGGGATCTCCCCAGCCTCTCAGTCCCAGAAAGGATTTTTCAGCTATTCTAAATGGAGCTACATTGTAGCAGCTGTGAATCTTTAGCCAAATAATTAAATGAGGTTTTGGAAATATGAGCAGGAGGCATAGCCCTTACTAAATACTAGGAAAGCATTTCTGTTTCCTTTCCTTTTAAATGTGTCCAGTTGAAGGAATTGGGAGTGGGGGGGTGTGGGCTCCTCTTCCCTCCCTTCCCCTTCTCCCCCTCCCTCAGGCTCTCGCTGGATTTTTCCGAGATAGGAACTTCATCAGCTGCTGCAAATTTCTACCTCCTAGGCTGCCTCGAGTTCCTGAAAATCCAGCAAAGCTGAGCATTTATCTTTTTTGGCGCCCACCCCAAACCCTTTCCTTGACCACTGCTTTGTTCTGCTATCAAGAGTCACAAAATACAGGAGTGGAAACAGTCTTGGAGGCTATTAGCCATGAAAGATAATCGATTGGAAATGCTTCCCTGCCGGGTGGTTTTCAAGCCCAGTTGTCATCCACAATCTATGGAGCTGCAGCTTTTGGTCATTTGAATGCTGAGGTCCCATTAGCAGTTCCGGCCAGCGCTGGCTTGGCCCTGATTTAGATAACACACTTAATAGTAACCAAACCAATGGACTCAAGCTCCAAAATACTCGTGGCAAAAAGTCCATTTTTTTTTTTTTTTGAGACTAGGTCTCGCTATGTTGCCCCAGGTAGTCCTGATCCCGTGGACTCAAGTGATCCAGCCTCAACCTCCCAGTAGCTGGGGTTACAGGCGTGTGCCACCACGCCCGGCGAGAAGACAATAAACATTTTAGGCTACACCCAAGATGCAGATGTCAGAACACATAGACTAGAAAATAGAATAGAATAGAAAAAGTCCAAGATGATCGAACAAAATATTACCAACTGTTGCCTATGGATTTGGGATCAGAGCCTAACTTTATCTGTTGAATTTTGCATTTTCTAGAAGTGTGAATTTAGTTTCCAGAAAAAAGTAGACTATTGTAATCACTTTAAAAAAGATTTTTTAAAATTAAGACTATTTTCTTTTGGTGTGAAATAAAAGATGACATTGTCCCTAGTACAGTATTACCTGTTCTTAAGAACTGTGGGAAGATTCTTGGGCTGTTTTTTCTTAAAGGGGAGCATGGAGAGTTGGGGGAAGTTATAGATGGAAACAAGGAATGAATAGATTCACTCAATGAATTTTTTCTTTAGCTCAAACCACCTCAGCTGTTGAACTGACCCTGCACTCATTACGTTTCTTTTTTAAAGACAAACTTACATCATTGGCAGCAACATGGATGGAGTTAGAGGGAAGCATGTTAGCAGAAATAAGCCAGAAAGAAAAAGAGAAATACGGGATGGTCTCACTTATTAGAGGGATAGAGGGAAAACAAACAGACAAGAATAATTTAAAACTGTCAACAGAACTGAAGCATAGTGCAAGGGTGGGGGCGGTGGGTAATATCCAGGAAGCGATGGGCACAAAAGATTAAGATGGTTCACAAGATGATAAGGTAGTGAGAGAACCTCGGGGGTAGATAATGTTGTAATACATATATATGTACAATCAATTAGAAATAAAATTATAAAACATTTAAAAAATAATTCACTCATAAAAATTTTTCTTTTTTATCCTGAGGTTAGGATGCCCAAGAATAACAAAGACAGGCAGGAAGGCAGCTCTCCCAGAGATTCTGTTCCTCATGAAGAACTGGCACTTTGGACTTTCAGAGACTGGCAGAAATGCAGCTCAAACCGCCCAACAGTGCAGAAGCACAGGGTAGATGTAAAATAGAAGAGAGATATTCGCTGGATTCTTAAATTCCAAGGGTTTCACAGCTTTAAGCCAATGTGTCACAGACATTTAGAACAGGACATCTAGGTGAACCCATGGGAACGGGACCGAGAAGTAAAACAGGCGTTCAGTGGCAACCCACTGGACAGACCTCCACTGGGCGCTCCTCCCAGCCCATGTTGCCTCCACGTGCCAGAGTTGCCACCAGAGATATTTCATGTCTGTGCAGACACGCCTACGCACATTCCATCCTCAAACACCAACGAAGCACAAACCATATCTTACCTGGAAACTTGCTTTTTTTTCACCTCTAAACTGGCCTTTAAACACTCCTCCTACCTGCAGGCAAGGGTCAGCCTTGTCTCTTTCTCATCTGGGCGGCATCCTCCATGTGGCCGCGGCCTGACCCATCTTGTCCTCCTTGAATGTGTGGTCCCTGCCAACAGTGCTTCTGGCAGTGTGGTGCGCAGACCCTGGGACTAAAATTCATTTCATGGGAGAAATTCCTACAAGCTGGGCGTGGTGGCACATGCCTGTAATCCAAGTGCTGGGAGGCAAGAGGCCAGGGATTGCTTGAGTTCGTGGGTCCGAGACTACCTCAGGCAACATAGCGAGACCTGGTCTGCAAAAAGCAGCCAGGCATGGTGACAGGCACCTGTAATCCCAGCTACCTGGGAGGCTGAGACTGGGGATTGCTTGAGTCCATGGAATTGGGACTACCCCAGGTAACATAGTGAGACCTGGTCTCAAAAAATAAGAAGGAGATTCCCACAATAGAACTGCGGGTGGGACGGTCTTCACACATTTCCTATTTCATTAACTATCCCTACCTTGCTCTTGAATCAGATTCTCCCTGCTGGGGAGGAAGAATTCCCTTTGGCCTGTCTCTATGGAACTAAATTTCATTGATAATGAATAGATGATTTCTGTTGTCCACTTATTTCTTTTATGGTTATTTATTTTTATTTTTTTGAGACTAGGTCTCACTAAATTTGCCCGTGGAACCACAGGCTCACGTTGCCCGAGCTATCACAGACTCAAGCAATCCCCGGCCTTAGCTTCCCAGGTAGCTGGGATTACAGGTGCGCACCACCACGCCCAGCTATTTTTTGGAACTAGGTCTCGCTATGTTGCCCCGGGCAGGACTTGAACCTTGATCCCCAGTCCCCGCTGTGGCTTCCTAGGTTGCTGCTTACAGGCACGCGCCACCGTGCCCACCCTGGTTATTTATTTTTAAAGTACACACACTTTTCATTTGACCAAAAAGAGTGACAGGGCTCCCTGTCATCCAGTTTTGTCCTAATTCAATATGAGCACCAGAAATTATTCTTAATAAAGCACACCCACTATGTAGATTATGTAATTATCTTATGTCATTCCTTTAAAAGTCACATCTGATTTGGGGGTCAGAGAAACCGCTGCACCTTGCAGAAGGACACAGCGAATTGAGACATGTTGGCTGTGAAGACTCATTGACAAATAGGTGTCATCATCGGCTAACTCTCCTGTGGACTGACTACGTGCCAGGCACTGTTTGAGCTCTTTACACCGATTAGTTGAACCTGCACCTCCACTCTGTGACACAGGCAGTCATACTGACCCCAATTTATAGAGTAAAAAAACGAGGTGCAAACCTATTGCCCTAAATCATATACTCTGATATAAGCCAAGGTTACTTCAATACAGAAAAATTCTCTCAAAAGGAGATGAAAATGAAAAGGCAGGCGCAGCGGTCTTAACAGGGCCAAGTTCATATAACGAAGGACTAACTCAAAGCTGCCTCCTGCCCGTGGCCTCCAGCCTCTGAAATCCCAGGATGCAGACCCAGCTTCTTCCCCGGGAACAAGGACGCAGCCCACAGGGCCAAGCAGCCTCTTTGCAGCATGTGAGGTGGGAGGGTTCCTTGCCTGCCGCTGGTTTGGAGAGACCCCCACTATCATCCCGCTGCAAGGGTGGGACTCTAAGCTTTTGCTTTGCTACATTTCCTCCAGCGGTGCCTTTTGGAGAGGAAAGTTACCTTAACACGTTGACAGCTCTGGCGGTCAGAGCGCCTTCAACACAGGGCACGGCTCACCTGCCAGATCCACACCTTGACCCTCATCCACACCCTCCCACGCACAGCCCCTCAGTATGGGGAGTGGGGGTGGGGCGTCCCATCAAGCCACAAAGCCAGACCGCAGAGGTGGTCACAAGCGCTACCTCATAGCATGCACTGCCTGGGCGTGACCAGCACGTCCCCCGTCTGCACGAGACCTGGCATCTACTTGAGCATCATCAGGTCTGCATCGCCGGGGGGAGTCTGGACTCAGGGGTCTTGGGTGTGCAGAGCAGCAGCAAAACAGCTGAACAGATGAGCGCTGCCCTGGGGAAGGAGGCAAGTACCGTACCCGGGGTGGGGGGGGTGGGGGTGCAGGAAGACGAAGGTGGTGTTTGAAGCAGCTCTGAGTGGAAGAAGAGAATGCTGGGAGAACTGATGGGCTGCTGGGGCATTTGCATATTTTACTTAAATTCACCTGCCCACTGGTTGCCCAGGGCACTTAAAACCCACTGTCCCAGTACCACTGGCATTGAGGGGAGGCCGGGAAGAACTCGGGTGAACGCTGCAGGTCTCAGCTCGGGTGGTCTGGGTTTGAACCCCAAAGCCACCATGCACTGCCTCTGTGCCCCTGGCTAGCTGCTGTGGCCGGTGCGGGCAGCAGCTTGGAGCAGGTGACCAGCCTCTCTGGGAGAGCCCAGCTCACCGAGGTTAGGCTGTCAGGACAGTTTCTGTCACTCCTGCCTCTGCCCAGGAAAGCGGCCACACGTGAGTGGGCACCCAGCGAATCCCAACTCTGTCCTAGAAAGTCTGTTCACCTTCAAGCTGCAGCCTCCACCTTTGCTCAAAGCCAAGGACACAGAAGGCCATCTGCTCCCTGAACTCTCCCTCAGCAAGGCAAATATTTTAGTGGTTTCCCCCAAACCTAAGATGCAGCTGGAGCAAGTCAGATTTCTCAACAAATGATCCAGCTGCCTCTCCCACAGCCCTGTCGATTCCCAGGCTGGCTTCCGAGAAGCCCCACTGACCAAAGCAAACGGGCTGAACTGTCGCTTGTCTCACTGGCCCCGTCCAGACGGTGGGACAGTGGCCGGGAGGGGGTGAGTGCCCGCAGGTAGAGCCTGAGCATAGGTGCAGCGAGGGGTGAGGTTCATATCACATGGCAACGGGAAGGGAGGCTCAGCCTCTCCTTAGGGAAGAAACTGCAGGAATGAGCAAGTTCATGTCCTATAATGCTAGGAAGGCAGGGAGGCTTCTGTGTGGACAGCGAGGATGTTGGACTTGCCACTAGCTGGACCTTCCCGCTGATCAAAAGGGTCAAACGGACCCATTCTCCCCAATGTCTCACCTGGAATGCATCTCTGTCACCAGCAGTACCGCCTCCTCCTTTGACACGGTGCTGGGAGCTAAGTACTATTCCTCTCCCTGCACATTCCCCTGGTCACCCAGCTCAGGCCTCCACCACCATGGCCTGCTTTTTTTTGTGTGAGACCAGGTCTTCCTATGTTGCCTGGGGTGCCACGGACTCAACTGACCCCTGGTCTCAGCCTCCCAGGTAGCTGGGATTAGAGGTGCCTGCCACCATGCCTGGCTGCTTTTTGCAGACCAGGTCTCTCTGTGTTGCCTGGGGTAGTCTTAGACCCACGAACTCAAGCGATCCCAGGTCTCTTGCTTCCCAGCGCTTGGACTACAAGTACATGCCACCATACCCAGTATGGCCTACTTTCTTGTAAACAAAGTTTTATTGTACACAGCTTATTTACTACCAAACCTCTAGAAGCCCACCTCCCCCGACCGCAGGCATTGTTTCCCTGGCAGATGCATCTTGACTGCAGAAGTGACTGGTCTAGAAACTCAGCTCCCTGCTCACACGTGTCAGGAGCCCCTTCACAGCTGTCCCCCAGTTTTATCTGAAGGCTGCCTGCACCAAGTCTCGTTCCGGCAGGGGTCAGCCAGTGGACTCCCGCTTCCTGAACAACTGAAGTAGAACCGGAGCGTGGACACTGTCGCTTTTCCTTAGTTTCTGGATGCTTCTGAGCTGAGACCAGACTTGAGTAGCCCCAAAGGAGCATGGCCCCCCAATGCCCTGACTATTCAGTATCTGGCCTGAAGCTTTGCGCTGATCTTTGCTCTGTGGGGTATTGAAGTCTAATTGACACCAGGGTGGACCAAAGACCCTTGAAGCTCACACAGCTGCTATGAATGCCTCCTGACGAGGCCGCCATCTTGCCCTTTACCCCAGTGCTGTGCCAGCACAAGTATGAGCAACACTTTTCTACCCATGGGTTTCTAGGGAAACCTTCCAGGACTAACCAGAGATGGTGATAAGACTGATGACAAAGGACAGAGGTGACAATAGGACCTGCTCAACCTGCTGGGACCCAGCGGCCGATTTTCTGGGCAATGGCATGACTTGCACAGCCAGGACTGACCCCATCTACTGGTCTCCGCCTTCATCTCCACCGTCTTTTTCAACAGATCCAAGGGTGTGTGACTAGCCAGCAGAAGCCAAGCTTAAAGGAGATCAAGTTTGTTCATGTAACAAAAAAACGTGCAGCGAAATGCACGTTTTAAGATGGGTGTCTTTGGCTAGGTCCTATAAGAGATACTCTCCTGTGTACAATCCACGAAAAACTGTCACTACCTTTTCTTAGTTTGCAAAAACAGTGGATCTATTGTATCCATTTTCAAAAGCATGGAGGGCTGGGTGTGGTGGCAGGCACCTATAAACCAAGTGCTGGGAAGCAAGAGACTTGGGATCTCGAGTTTGCGGGTTCAAGACTACCCTGGGCAACAGAGCAAGACCTGGTCTCAAAAAAGCAGCCAGGCGCGGTGGCAGGCGCCTGTAATCTCAGCTACCTGGGAGGCTGAGACTTGGGGGGGGGTCACTTGAGTCCATGGTACCCTGGGCAACATAACAGGACCTGGTCTCGAAAAAGCAGCTGGGTGGGGTGGCGGACCCCTGTAATCCCAACCTGGGAGGCTGAGGCTAGGGATCGCTTGAGTCCATAGGATCAGGACTACCCCAGACAACATAGTGAGACCTATTCTCAAAACAAATGAATAAATAAAAAGCAGAGGTTGAGAGCAGGTGCGGGCACACATGAATCTGTGGTCAACAAAGGGTCTATTTGAAGAAAAGTTGCCGAAGTAGAACAAACAGAGGGAGGAGGGTAACTCACACCCTGCATTCCATCCTCCTGTGTCCCAGTTGGGTCAAACACACGTTCCCAAGGTGTGGGTTTGCACTGCCTGTTGGTTTAGCAAACACCCATTCTTACCAGTCCTAGGATGAAAGCGCTCGCCTCTGCCTCCCTCCCAACCCAGGGGCGCCCTGGACCTGCCCAGATGGAAACAACCTATGGAAACAACTGCAGGTTTTTAATATCACCTTAATGTCACCGCTGCGGCTGAGCGGGCTTAGCTGGAGCTTTGGCGCCACCTACAGGTCAATCCGCATCGCACTTCGGGGCTGCGACACAACTGAGACTCAACCTCCTGGGCTGTTGTGGTGGCAGAGAGGGATGGGAATCAGTCCCCGCCCCAGGCGCGGCCCTCCTACATCATTCTACAAACATGTGTCTTTTTATTATAAGACAGCGGATAAAAGGAGCCCCACGGAAATGTGTAAGACAAACGCCCTTCCCACCACCCGGGCAGCAATAAGCTCGCTGCCCCCCCGCCCCTCCCCCTTCCCCGGTGGCCCGCGGTTTTCCATGCCAGGCTGAGCCCACCCCATCCCCGGTCAGTTCAGAGGCCGTTTCCCACGTGGTCTGATTCCATCAGATTTAGGAATGGGTCCGCCAGGGGCCATGCTTTCCAGGCCAAGGGGTGCTCCGTGGACACCCCGGGACCCCTGCCCGACCATGGAGGGACTGTCCCATGGAGACCGCGGTCCTGGTGCCCGGGGCTGCAGCCATGGCCTCCAAGGCTGGAGGGTGGGCGCAGATCCTGGGTGGGCAAGTTTGGCCAGGCGTCCACCCTGCTGGACAACCGGCAGCCTGTCCGTCCAAGGCCCAAGATGCCAGGGCCGCAGGGCACTAGAGGCACTGGCTGGGCTCCAGGGAGGCCTCCAGTTGCCCCACGGAGACCAGCGCGCCCAGCTGGCCCACAGCGCCGCTCTCTGGGGGGAAGGTGACCAGGCCCGAGTTCCTGCTCTCGCTCTGGTCACTGTGCTGCTTCTTGTGGCAGCGCAGAGAGTCGTCCCTGACGAAGGAGGCGCCACACACGTCGCAGCGGAAGGCCCGCTGGGTGACGATCTTGGCCACGTGCTGGGAGCCCCCCTCGCGGGGCCCCTCGCGGCCCGGTGGCGCCCGGTTCTCCGTCTTGGCCTCGTCCTTGTGCACCTTGTCGATGTGCTTGGCCAGGCTGCTGGGCCGCTTGGTGTCGAAGCTGCAGAACTCGCACTTGAAGGGGCGGTCGGTGCAATGCACGCGGCTGTGCACGCGCAGCGCAGCAGCGCTGGAGCACGAGTAGCTGCACTCCGGGCACTTCTCCGGGTGGTCGGCCTGGTGCAGCCGGCTGTGCGCCAGGAGGTCGGCGCGGTCCCGGCCCTGGAAGGCGCAGTGCAGGCACTTGAAGGTGTGCTTGATGCGGATGTGCGACTTGAGGTTGGCCTTCATGGTGCAGCGCACGTCACAGAAGTCGCACTTGAAGGGCTTCTCGCCCGAGTGCACGATCATGTGCCTTTTCAGGTCTGAGCTGATCTTGAACTTGGCGCTACAGAGCCAGCACTGGAAGGGGGTATCCCCTGGCAACGGAAAGTGCGCGTTTGTTAGAGCAGGCAGGCAACACACAACCCCCCCCCCCCAGCATGCTTAGAACACCCGCTGCCACGCCCTGGGGGGGTCTGCTTTGAACCCCGCACCCATGTCTCCCAGCCCCCGACGCCAGGTGCATGTAACTCACAAGCAGCCCGAGCGGGCAGCTGCCCCCATTTGACAGACGGAGTAACTGAGGCTCAGGGGTCAAGACATGAGACTCAGCTCAAGCAAGAAGCTGAAGCCAGTGGTTCTGGCATCTGGTAGGCCCAGGAGTGCGCATCAGGGTCCCCTGAACTTGGCGCCCCGAAACTGAACAGGGAGGAGAGAAAAGACGCGCCTTCAGTTACATGCACCTTTCCAAGCCAGGGAACCAGGGGAACATGGCGGCAGGAGTGAGCAGCTCAGCCTCCTCTCACCCCCCAGGCACCGCTGTTTGCGCTTTTGGAACTGAAATGGTCCCAAAGGGCGTTTTGTTCTTTTGGAAGCTACTGCTCTAGACACCACCAGCCGACGAGGAGCCAGGTGACAACCTCCGCTGCCCCGTACCCGTGGGGTTTGCACCATCTCCTAAGGCGAGTGGCTGCCTCTCGTCTTCTCATCTTTGCATCAGCCACCGGAGACTTCTGGCCCTTCTGGTGCTCACTCTACCTCCCTCCTTGCCAGAGAGTTTTATTTCCACGTGCAAGTTCAATACCATTTGCATTCTAACCAGCAAAGCCCCCAGGTCTCAACCAGTTGTTCTCAGCCTCACACTCGAAAACAAGTGGACCCAGCGGGACCCCCCTTCCCCAGAGCCACAGACCGCAGAGGGACTACAGACCCCTCCCCCCAGGGGCCGTACCCCACTCCCTCTGGCCTGCCCACCTGTGGTGGCAGTGGCTTCAGATCAGACTGGGTCTCTTACATGCTCATCTTGGGTCAGTTTTTTTTTTTTTTTAGACTAGGTCTTGCTATTTTTGACTATGGAACCGCAGGCTCCTATTGCCCGGGATACCAGGGACTCAAGCAATCCCCATCCTCAGCTTCCCAGGTAGCTGGGATTACAGGTGTGCGCCACCACACCCAGCTATATTTTTTTGGAACTAGGTCTCGCTACGTGCCCCCAGGTGGGATTCGAACTGTGATCCCTGGTTCTGGCCATGGCTTCCTAGGCTGCCGCTTACAGGTATGCACCACCATGTCCAGCTTATCATAGTCACTGAATTGTGTTTGAGAATAAAGAAACCCCAATTCCCAGCTAGTCAGTCTCTCAATTATACAGATGCTGACATGGAATTTCTGAAAATCTATCTTTTCCTCTTAACTCTATACAAGCTCCACCCTGATAGCTTCCTTCACTGCCACTCTAGTCAGCTGTCCTTGTCTAGTCGCCGATCAGTAGCTCATGTCATATTTTGTTTTCACGAAGTGCTGCAAATTCTCTCCCAGTGACTTCCACCAGAACTTGGCTGGGAGCAGCCCATGCCTGTCTAATCTGCTTCTGTATTAGAGTTTCACTGGTCATAGGATTTCAAGTTCAATGTCATGTCCATCTTAGAGGGCTCTGTCCTGCCAGCTCCTGGAAGCCAGTGTCACTGGTGGGTTTCTAGGTGTGGACCCCCCAGTCCTGCCCTTGTCCTGCTTGGCCTCTTCGCGAATCCCTCTCGTGGCCCCTCAGAGATTCTTTCCTTTGTGATTTTCTCACTTTTATTTTCTCTTCTTGCAGCCCTAGTCAGACACCAGACTTCTAGCTTAGTTCAGCTGAATTTTCCCATCTAATCTCTAGAAATTAATGTCACAGTCAGCAATGCCACAGTCACCTGTAGGCTTGTTCACACTCTTTTCACCAAATTCTTTAGGGGGAGGTGACAGCGTTGACAGTGGGTGAACACCAATAAGAATAGAAAGATTCAGCCGGCTGGGGTGGCGTGCAGCTTTAATCCCAGCCTAGGAAGGGAGGCTGAGATTGGGAATTGCTTGAGCCTGTGGGTTCGAGATCTGCCCAGGACAACATAGCGAGACCTAGTCTAAAAAAATAGCTGGGCATGGTGGCACGCTCTTGTAATCCAGCCACCTGGGCAGCTGAGGCTGGGGATCGCTTGAGTCCAAGGTACCCAGGGCAACGAGAGTCGCAATTCCCCAGGTAACATAGCAAGACCTAGTCCCCCTCAAAAAGAATAGAAAGATTCTTATCTCTGACCAGGTACTCTGGACTCCAGGCTTCCTTGTTAGCCTGGGCCATTCCTAATATCTGTGCCATTGTTTCCCACAACTGACTCCTGACCCAAAATCAGCACCCTGAGGCTTTATGAGCCCATGTGCTGGGAAAGGGGGGGGCTTCACCTGGTACAGGGAAACTTGAGTCACTTTCCCACTAGGTTTCAGCCTCTCGGTTGAACTCTGTGGTTCTGGCAGCCTCTTCCATCCCAAGTTCAGAGCTCTGGGAGCAGCCAGACACTGGTTACAAAGGGGGTGGCCCCCAACTACGCTTGGTCATGATTTTGACTCCGTTTCAAATGTCAGCAGGTGCCCACTGACTTGTCATCTTCTCAGTGACCCATGGGATGTTTATTTTGAGATCGTCCTCGTGAGCTCTCAACCCCACTATTCTGTGCCACAACGGACTGGTTCTCTCGTTCCTTCTCTCAAGCAGAAAGGAAAACACTCAACAAGCCAACTGCGATCTGCAACTATGTCCCAATGGCTCTGCACGGGCCGGGACCTGAGCCAGGCAATAAGTGTTTATGTCACATGACCGGAACGCTTAGCTACGTGCAGACTTTGACTTGCAAGCTGACCGAGGTCCCTAGTCCCACCCCGGACCCCTGGCGCTGCGTGTGTAAGCAGATGGGGGCTGAAGGCTTGGCAAGACCAGGGCACCAGCCTTCCGGGCTCACCTGTGTGGGAGCGCAGGTGCACGGTGAGCTGGCTGGAGTTGCGGCTGGCGTAGGGGCACATCTGGCACTTGTAGGGCCGCTCGTCCGAGTGGATGCGCAGGTGCTTCTTGAGGCTGCTGCTGTCCACGGCAGCGTAGTCGCACAGGTGGCACTTGTGGGGCTTCACGCTGGTGTGGCACCGCATGTGCATGGTCAGGTTGTCCTTGCGGCTGAAGCACTTGTCGCAGAACTCGCATTTGTGCGGCTTGTCGCCTTCAAACACAGAAGGAGGAGCCCAAGGTTTAGGGGCTCCTTCTGCTGAGACGGCAGCCCGGGCACGCGACCTGGTCCCCCTTTCAGTCACCCAGAGGGAGGGAGCGACCGCAGCACATTGGGAGAGAAGGCAGGCTGCTCGTGAACGGCTTGGGAAGGCTGAAGATGCCCAGGGAAAAGACTGAGTGAGGGCAGATGGATGGAGGAAGCCACAGGCTGAGCTGTTTGGGGAGATGGGAGGCTTACAGGGGGACTCAGGACCGGGGCAGGGGTGGCCGCCCTGGAACAGCAGTCTAGCGCCTCGGCGGATGGACCAGAAAAAGAACATCAGGTTGACACCTTGCCCACTTGCAAACAGCGATGGGGCGGCCCCAGGCTGCTGGGGAAGGAGGGGGTTTATCCCGTGGAAATGGTGCGAAGGAGCCGGGTGAGGGAAAGTGAGGAAGGATGAGCGAGAGAGACTGAGCTTAGCCAAAGAGGCCGGGACTGCCGGGCACGGTGGCTTGTGCTTGTAAGCTTCAGCCTATGAAGCGGCTGGGGCTAGGGATCGCGGTTCGAGTCCCGCCTGGGGCCCGTATAGTGAGACCTAGTTCCAAAAAATAGCTGGGTATGGTGGCACATGCCTGTAACCCCAGTTACCTGGGAAGCTGAGGCTGGGGATTGCTTGAGTCTGTGGTACCCTGGGCAACGAGAGCCTGCGGT
>PVHY01016038.1:6686-34753 GCA_004024945.1 Uropsilus gracilis
GACTCAAGTGATCCCTAGCCTCATCCTCTCAGGTAGCTGTGATTACAGATGTGCGCCACCATGGCCAGCTATTTTTTTCAGACTAGGTCTCACTATGTTGCCCGGGGCAGTCTCAAACCCACGGATTCAAGTAATTCCTAGCCTCAGCCTCCCAGGTAGCTGGGATTACAGGCACGCACCACTGTGTCCCGCCAAAAATTCCACTTTTTTTTGAGACTAGATCTCGCTATTTTTGCCTGTGGAACCTCCGGCTCATGTTGCCCAGGGTACCACCACAGACTCAAGCCATCCCCAGCCTCAGCTTCCTAGGTAGCTGGGATTATAGTACACCACCACGCCCAGCTATATTTTTGGAACTAGGTCTCACTACGTGTCCCAGGCAGGACTTGGACTGCGATCCCTAGCCCCAGCCGCTTCATAGGCTGAAGCTTACAGACACGAGCCACCGTGCCTGACAAAAGTTCCATTCTTTTCCTGACCCTGTGAGCTAAGTTCAGGGAAACACTAGTACCCTGCTGTAGGAGAGCAGGCCGAAACCAGGCTGTAGAGAAGTCCCACCTTTATTCAGAAAACACAAAAACAAAAATAGAACAGCTAGATGGAAAATGAAACTCTAAATTTACCCCATGTTAACATTTTTAGGTCATGCTTCCACAGATTCTTTTTTGGGGGGACGCATGTACTATTCACATTAGTGAAGTTTTACGTGCGCCACCTTATTAATCTATGTGTGTGAGGGACCCGATACAGCGCTCTGGGAGCTCTGGGGTCTGCTTGATGGACCGTAGGAACTATTTTAGGCTTCGTAGAGCAGGTGTAAAGGAAAAAGGTTTGTCTGCTTTTTTAAGGTCCCAGCAGAACCGGAGAGACAGGGATCCGAACACACTAACTTCTGTCAAAAGGTTGCTGATTTGAATGAAATGGGCAGAGGGCAGTGGAAAAAAAAAAACAACTTGTGGCAAAGAATTGTATAGCAAACGGATGGCCCGTTTTTTTTTTTTTTTTGAGACTAGGTCTCGCTATTTTGCCCGTGGAACCGCAGGCTCTCGTTGCCTGGGGTACCACAGACTCAAGCGATCCCCAGCCTCAGCTTCCCAGGTAGCTGGGATTACAGGCACGCGCCACCATGCCCAGCTAGTTTTTTGTAACTAGGTCTCGCTACGGGCCCCAGGCGGGACTCAAACCACAATCCCTAGCCCCAGCCGCTTCATAGGCTTAAGCTTATAGGCACGAGCCACCGTGCCCAGCCTGGACAGCCTGTTTCTCTGCCCACTAATTCTGTGGCATATGTTGGTCTAAACAGAACGTTTAGCACCTACGCTTGCTCCATCCATGATCAGCACCGACTTCCCGGGAGAAAGGCAGGACAGGTAATGCAGAGCTGTGTAGGCTCGCATGCCGTCACGAATGGTCCCAGCCGCTTCCGTCCACGTAACTTTCTCAGGTTTGTGAACTGTCACAGAGAACAAGAGGAGACAGCCTGTGACAGGTTCCCTCAGTCTTTCCTCCTGGAGCCATTTCTGTTTGCGTCACTCCCACCACGGCCTGGGCCGCAGTCCACGCCTCCATCCCTCTTTCACCCCATTGCCCGTGTACCCCACTCTCACCAGAGGCATCAGTGTGCGTGTACTTTTTAACCCTCTTGTGAAAGAAAACCCATGAGAAGTGTGAGAACATCCATGAAAGATTAAAGTAGAGATGTTGGATGAAAACATACACAAGTAACTTGTCCTGGGTGAGAGAACGCAGCCCCCACCTCTGCAGCAGCCTCCTCTCCCCTACCAGAGGTCACCCTCCTCTTTGAAAACAGGACCGAGCTGAGAGCAAGTCATTGCCATCTCGCTGAGATTATCTGCCTGGGAGCTCATCAGTCAAGCGTGCATTCCTAAACAACACGATTTCATCTTGCTTGTTTTCCCACTTTATCCCCATGGCATTGAACACACACTCATCTTTTTCTCTAGCTTTTCAGCCCTCGGTTTTAGTCCTGGTGGGTGTGGTGCTTTCGCTTTTGTTGCCTTATGGCGTTCCACTCTGTGAGACACTCGGTCAGGGAAAAGGTACGCGGTTTCCCACTGGGGCAACTAGGAAGGCCGCTACACTGCGTAGAAAAGCTAGTCACACAGGCACATATTGTTCTCGGGGGAACTTACTGACGAGTGGACACCGGGGCCCAGGTTCTATCACCTTCCACTTTCCTCCACGCTTTCCAGAGGGCCGGATCAGCATCCACCCCCTTGGCCGCGCAGAGTGGCCTGGTCACCGCTGCGCCCTTTCAGTGCGGGTAGTACCAGAGCTGTCGGTACCTGGGCCCATTTGTGCGGGGGTGGGGTGGGGGGGGTAATGGTTTCTCACTGTGACTTCAATTTGCTTTTTCCCGTCAACTGATGTTGCGATCTTTGTGTGGTTTTGGCCATTCTGTTGTGAGGGGCTGTTCGAGTGTTTTTATCAGTTTTTCTATTGTGTTACCTTTCCCTTATTGATTGGCAGGAATAATTTTCAGCCAGGGATGGTGGCGCATGCCTGTAAGCTTCAACCTGTGAAGTGGCTGGGGCTAGGGATTGCGGTTCGAGTCCCGCTCAGGGCAACACAGCAAGAGCTAGTCCTAAAAAATAGCTGGGCGTGGTGGCGCACGCCTATTATCCCAGCTACCTGGGAAGCTGAGGCTGGGGACTGCTTTGAATCCGTGGTACCCCGGGCAACGTGAGCCTACGGTTCCACAGGCAAAAACAGCGAGACCTAGTCTCAAAAAAAAAAAAGGAATAATTTTCATATTCTAGACAAGTCATATTTATGTGTTGTTAAATATTTTTACCTTTGTATTTCTCTTTTCAGTCTTACTAAGTATCTTTGAAAAGCAGAAGTACCAGAATAATTCTTGAATATAAACATCCAAATGCTGCTTAAAAGTTATCAGTGATTTTCTAACATATTTGGAACAAAAATGCAAATTGCTAATGTAGTTTTAAAAGCTCTAGAAACTCTGACCAGATATTCCTTAACATATTTATTTGAATTTTTTTAATGTTGCACATCACATGTGATTTTTTTTCACAGCTAAGCACTTCTTTCTCATTTTACCTAAAATCAATTTTATAACAGTTTTCATTGTCTTTATCGGCTCTTTCAAAAAATTTTCCTCTAAGAGCAATATTCAGATGACTTAGCAGTCAGCATTGTATTTATCAACTAACTAGTGCCATCTACTGGCAGAACAGCGAACCCAAGCATACCTGCTGAAAATGTTCAGAACAGCAAGGTTTTTAGGAAAACACACTGAACACCAGAGGATCTTACACACAGTACTTTATTCCTTACCCAGCTTTCGAAGACAGCTATTCTTCCAATCCTAATGATTACGAAATGGAATTCAGAATAATTAATTCATCCGTCTATGTCCACAGAGCTAAAGCATAACTTCACAGCACAACTATTCTAAGAGAGATAACCAGAAGTGTACAGTGTATTTACATGGAATTTTTGGATAATGTCTTTCTGTATTGTAAATTTACATCACCTGTATTTTCACTAGAAATTCAAACATGTAGTCCTTAGAAAAACTGCTACCAATAATGAAACTACACTTAAGATAACAAAGGCAGGAAACTGCATGATTAGATGTGGTTTAATCTTTGCTTTTGTGTTAGGTGTCCACTATGTCATAAAAACTAACAACAACAACAACACCACAAAGGAGAGCCATGTATGGGTCAATAACAGTAGTATTATTAGAAAACAGACATTAGAATTTAAAGTATTTCTACCCTAACTCCAAAGGAATAATGCTGAAAATGCATAAATTATGAATGAAAAATAAAACAAATTTTTGTGTTTGATACCAAGAATAACTCATTACAAATCTGGAAGCTGAGCAGCTTCCGAATCTACACTCAATATTTTTATAACAGGATTAATAAGTTGGGGGGGGAGGTGTTGTTTAGAAGCTGTTTCTTCAGTTTGGTGAAAGAAAAAAACTTCAGTTTAGTGGAAGGTGACTGCCCTTGAATGCTCTCATTATGAAAAAGCTCATCAAAGAATTCACAGGAACTAAGGTAGAGCTTTAGTGAAAGGACTATTTTCCCTTGCAAATCCTCAGGGAACACAATGAAATGATATCCTGTTTCACAGAATGCTGTAGTTGGGGCCAAGTCAGAGGTTATCTAGTGCAGCGCCTGTTTATATGTAAGGAAAGTCAGCCCAGGACCTTCCTTCCAGGTCTTTCTTAAAGTATTTTTAAAAGAGAAACATCTTACTGTATTTTCTTTCTCAAGGAACACTTGGAGTTGTTTTTTCTATATGTTGGTGGGTTTTGGGACTATTTCCTTCTCATTCACAGGAACATAAAAGGTCACTTGTGCAGTTTGGGTATCTTGTTAAACCTCACAGTCAGAAAACTCAGATGTTCCAATTTACTTTTTTCTTTCTGGTTCATTGCATAATTCCCCAGTGTTCAGCAATGCCTACAGGAAAGGGCCCCTCTTTGGTTTATTTTTCCAATGGCTAACCTTCTCTGACATTTTAGTCAACACTCAAGCCTGGTAAGCCAAACCGAAGGCTCTAATTAACTACATATTTACAAGGTCCCCAAAAGAACGGGGGCAGTGAGGGCCCAGGGAATTTCTTGAAAACAGTAGTTCCCCGTAAGGGAGCAGTGGTCATTCTCAGTGATCAAAGTGTAACCTATCAACACAGTTATGGTCAGAGACTTACAGGGCAGGGCATGGCAGCTCAAAGGAGGCTTCATTTTCCAAAGGAAGAGGCACACTTGACTCCCTAGACAAGTGCTCACTGTGCAGATACCTAAGCACAGATTTCACGGTTCTGGACAACTTTGTAAATTAATTTTTTATCGAACAATATGGCATTACTGAGATGATTTAAATAATAACACACATCGTTAACCTAAATATAAATTCCTTAACACTTGTTTTTAGAAATGAAATGCCAAAGATCTGCAAGCCTCATTTCAAGTTATTATATGGAATAAATATTTATTTATTTATTTATTTTGAAACTAGGTCTCGCTTTGTTGCCTGGGAAACTGCAGGCTCTTGTTGCCTGGGGTACCAGGGACTCAAGTGATCCTCAGCCTCCCAGATAGCTGGGATTACAGGCGTGCGCCACCACACCCAGCTATTTTTTGAGACTAGGTCTTGCTATGTTGCCCTGGACGGGTCTCGAACCTGTGGTCTCAAGCGATTCCTAGCCTTGGCCTTGCGCTTTGTAGGCTGTGATTAAAGGCACGTGCCACCGTGCCCGGCCTGGAATAATTATTTAAATAAATGTTTTTTAATAGTTCAAAATCTAAATTGGCCTTCTGTCCTTACACCAGATTATATTACTGAAGAAAAAACAGGCCGACCTTTAATGAATTAGTTCACAAACACAGTAGGAATTATATGTTGCCCTATAGGTAAAGTATGAAGAACACTGAATCCCAGTGCAAGAAAGAACTTTTCTGGTGGTGGCCTTTCTACCAGAGTCCCATGGATCTACCTGGTTACACTCTCTTCCTCTACCCATGAGGTCGCCTCCACCTGGGTTTTCATCCCCTACCTCTTTCTATTATAGTCTGAAATAAGATATGCTTAATTTTTTTGTTCTTTCTAGAATAAATGGTATATCCTATGTTCTGCACCTTGCTTTCTTCACATAGTATAATTTATAATATTCATCCATCTTGATATGTTTGCCTGTTATTCATTTTCTCTAGTCCGTTGAACTACAACCTATAAATATCTTCAGTTATCCATTTTGCTATTGTTGGACTACTAGGACCTCTTGCGCATGGTCACATTGAGTTTAATGTGTGCACTGAGTTCATCTGGGATATAAATCTCACAGCCCCCTTTTTTTTTTGAGACTAGGTCTTGCTATTTTGCCCTTGGAACCGCAGACTCACGTTGCCTGTAGTACCATGGACTCAAGCAATCCCCAGCCTCAGCTTCCCAGGTAGCTGGGATTACAGGCGTGCGCCACCATGCCCAGCTATTTTTTTGGAACTAGGTCTCACTGTGTTGCCCCAGGTTGGACTTGAACTGCGATTCCCCAGTCCTAGCCATGGCTCCATAGACTGTCACTTACAGGCACGCGCCACCATGTCCGCTCATAGCCTTTTTAAGATGATACTAAATTACTCTCTAATGCATCTGAACCAGTTTATACTTCCAATATAGAAAAAGTCCATCGTGCCACATCTTTGCCAAAATTTGGGGTGGTGAGACTTCATAACTCTGTAAGTTATACAGGTGCATAATGATACCTCAAGGTGGTTTTAATTTGCTTTTCCCTGAGCACTAAGGAGATACATCATCTTTCATCATGAGTTCATGAAGTGACTGTATGTAGCTATGTATGTTTGAACATCTCAACTTAAAACCCAAGAAGTAAATTTCAATAAGAAACACTATACACATGTGTATTTATGTATAAAGTTAACATTTTGGTTAAAATGAACACCGGTCAAAGATATTAGCAACAGAAACCAACGGCAATTTTTCTTAATTCTTAATTTCTTAATTCTTTTCTTTCCCAAACCCTACATGCATTGTCTAAATTTTGTTCATTTTTATTTCAATTAATAACCAGGAGTAAGAAAAATATTCTGAGTATTTATTATGATAAAATAAATAGACCTAAGTAATACCACCCATAACTTCTAATGAGGCAGTAAAGAATGTTTTTAACAAATTTCTTCCATTTCTAATCCCACTTTTAGATTAGATTCCATCATCTAAAAGTCCTATCACAATAAAAGTATACCCTTTTCTTATACATTAGAATTAACTAATAAAGGAACAGTTAAGAAAATCCTTATTAGGGACATTATCTCTGAGCCAAAGGAGAATCTGCTTTTCCAATTTCTGAGCAGCGTGAAGTGAAACTAAAGGTATATACACTGTGTTTGATCTGAGTAAGAATTTTAACGCCACTTGGTCTGAACATGAATTTTCTGGATGCTAAACGTGAGCTAGACGCGCCACGGATCAGCCAGCAGCTATCTGTGATGTGCACTCATGGCAATGTGATGCGATCGAATGTCATTAAACAGGACAAATGGGAGAAGACTCAGATAAGCGCCGCAAGACCGAATCGCCACCCACCTAAGTGATGCTCATGCACTCTCACAACTTCACAAAGCCCAGGGTCTTCAGAGTCCAGGGGTAAAATTCCTGAAAATCAGAATGCCAAATTGAAGGGAAACAATTTGAAATGGAATCCACGCCTAACGAGATACTGGCGGGTGCTGGTCTACGATCAGTGGAATCCCCTTCAGGATGACTCGGTCAGTAGTTACTGGTGGAGGGGAGCGAGGCGGACAGTGTGGGATCTGACATGAACACTGTACCATCGTCTTCTTTCTTGTTTCATTTCTGAATCAAACACAACAGCCAAGAACAGAGGCCAGCCGGGCATGGTGGCTCGTGCCTGTAAGCTTCAGCCTATGAAGCGGCCAGGGCTAGGGATCGCGGTTCGAGTCCCGCCTGGGGCCTGTAATGAGACCTAGTTCCAAAAAAATAGCTGGGCGTGGTGGCGCACACCTGCAATCCCAGGTACCTGGGAAGCTGAGTCTGGGGATGGCTTGAGTCTGTGATACCCCGGGCAATGAGAACCTGCGGTTCCACGGGCAAAAATAGCGAGACCTAGTCTCAAAAAAAAAAAAAAAAGAACAGAGCCCCCATCAGCGTCTTGGCACACCCAGGCTCCACACTAAAGCCACCTCTGCCACCCAGCCTGGCCACCCTCCCACAGCTGGTTCTATACGGGACCTCAGTTTGCTTCCAATGAAATTCCATTGGGATTAAGCTAGTCCTAAACTAGTCCTAAACTAGTCCTGGTTTTTGGTCTCTTACAAGAAACTTGAGGACAGAGTGTCACTGACAGAAATAACTCTCTGGGAGACACCGAGTCACGGGTGGCACCTCGGGAAACAGAGGAAAACCTCCCTACAAATCCTTTTGTCGGCTAAATAGTCTTGAAGTTTATACAAGTCTCTTCCTAGGAGAAATGGCAGTTTCAGAGACTACTGGCTAAGGCCACATTTATGTTCACTGTACGACTGTCTGGGATATAGTGTATTTATTTGAAAAATAGTACAGAGAACTGTTAACGGATCATGTCCAGTAAGACTTTCGTCTCCTAAGAGCAGGGCGAGGCCAGGCACAACTCAGACTAGCTCTGGAGACCGGCTCCCGTGCGACCACGTCAGTCAGGCTCTCCAAGCAGAGACCTGGGACTCTTCTGCCCAGAGGCTTCGATCTGGCCCGAGAAGAGTTGTGGGCAGGGCAGGGCCACGCCGAGCACAGCCAGTCGCGGGCCTCCTCTGCGCGGTGCTGCTCCTGGCCAGCAGGCCCCGTGGAGAGCGTGGGCTGAACGGCCGGCTGAGGTCAGATCCCCAGTTCTCTCCATCGGTGGGTTATTTGAGAGAAAACCTCAAAAACTGGGAAGGTACTTATGAAGGGAGCAAGGGCACAAGAAACACACTAGTTGTAAAGGAGCAAGGAAGAAATGACGTAAAACAACCTTTATAAATACGACCACGAACTGTAACTTACCGACGACTTCATCATCTGGTTGAAAGAACGATACCTTGCTTCCGACTAAAGAGTGGAGAAAATGAAGGATTAGTATCATCAAGTTAGTTACTCGTTTATTAAAATAAATCAATAGTCAGGCATGGTGGCGCGCGCCTGTAATCCCAGCTACCTGGGAGGCTGAGGTTGGGGATAACTTGAGCCCACGGGTCCAAGACAGCCCTAGACAACATGGTAAGACCTAGTCTCTAAAAAAAAAAAAGAAAAATCAGAAGAGGCCCGGGTTTATAGAAAATCACTACCTCAGACAAGTTACTTCTAGGATATTTTGACGGTGTTCTGTCCACTTGGAATCTGACTCACCACAAAATCTAGCCACGTGGCTGCTGACATCACAGGAGGACACCTCCCTCCTTATGAAGGGCAGGGCAGAGGGAAGGATCCGCTGCTGGGAGGGGCCAGCCTCTGGGGGCGGAGGTGGACCAGGGAGTTCTGGTGAGAACCACATGAAAGTTACTCTGATTTGGGGCTCCGGAGAAAATGCAGACAGACGTCAAGATAGTTTCTTGAACTACACGCAAACCATACAGTCACATCTTCTCTGCACCTGAAGCGAAAAGCCTCTGCCGTCAGCTCATTCTTTAGCGTGTCTTTGCACAAACAGTTACAGGAGGAGGAGAAACCCCAACATCGCAGAATGCTTACTGTGCCCACCATTTTTAGTGCGTCACCTCACGTCACCTCACCTTCCGTCACAAGCTACAGGTGGGGCGGTATGATTCTACTGGACAGAAGGGGAGTCTGAGGGGAAGCGGCGCCTTAAGGTGGAAGTCTGAAAACCAGAGGTGGCATGTTGGCCTCGGACCTCCTCTGAGGGAACTCAGTAGCTCTCAAGTCCTGCTCCCCACCCCCGGCTTCCTCCTGTGCCCCCACCTGCTGTGCCTGGCTTCTCCTTCCCAGACATCTCTGCTTCCCTCCTGCACAAGGTGAGATGATCCCCATCCTCCTGGGAACCAGTGTTTTCTTGGCTTCCTTTACACTGCCTTTAATTGTCCTTTGACCGGTGCCCTTCCCCAGGGTTCCATGGTTTCTGTTTTTCCTGCATCTCTGCCTTCTCCCCGAGTGAGCGTCACCGCTCCAGTTATTCCACACGTACGTAACTGACATGCTGACAACTCTCAAGTCCACCCATTGCCAGCCAGCGCTCTCTCACCTTTGAGCTTGAACACATGGCTACCAGACACCTCCAGGAGATGTCACTTAGATGCGACAAACTCAACAAGGATCAATCTAAGCTCATCGGCTTCTTTATAAATCCGATCATCCCCCATTAACTGGTTGCACCAACTCACAGCATAGCCAGAATCCTGTAAACCAATCCTGGTTCTTCACTTGCTTATTCTCTTCTTCCAATCAATTATTAAGCCCCACAGACTTCATTTCTTCACTGCTTCTTGGAGATGCCCCTCGTCTCTACTCAGCAGCACCTAGGAAACGGGCTCTGTTGTCCCTGGCGTGTTGGGTCAGCACCTATTCCGTCCATGTATCCTGACATGCCTCCCAGCTGCCTCCACGTGGTCACGCTAGTAATCTCCATAAAACCCAGTCAGACATATGAGGCACGGCGTGGGGTTCTCCCGTGAGTGGCTCCCCTCCTGTGTCATTTTTCTGTTGGGGGTCAGGGGTGTGTATGTGTGAAGGAATCTGTGTTCATAGCACAAGTGAAACATTTTCTTCAGTATCTTTTATTCTGCTTTGTGTCAAGGAGGATTTTCTTGACAGAATGTCTCTGCTGCTAAGTACTTGCCTCTGACGCCAAGCCAGAGCGCCACGTTGCTTTAGCAACACCAAGCACTGTGATTTGTCCATATGCTGAGTTATTCCTGCTTCTTTGTCTGTGCTCACAATAGCCTCTCTGCTGAGTGTGATTCTCTGCCTGCAGTCCCTGCCATCAGGCTAACTTACCCACGAAGCTGTCGTCTTTCTCCTGACTACTGGACACTGCTCCTTGGAGCTTTCCTAACAATCTGTTCCAAGGTCTGTCTGTCTCCTAGACTGTAACTTCTGAGGGCAGGATTTCGTGTTGCTTATCTTCCTATGCTAAATACTTAGCAAGGACACGTTAAATATGGAATGTGGGTTGTCTTTTGGCTATTATCATCCTTATTTTTGTTTCCCTGTCACCTGAGCAGAGGAAGGTGAGGCAACAGAATTAGGATATCATGATGTCAGAAGACTACACTGAGAAAGAGTATCATGTATGCTATAGAGTATAATCAGATACAAAGCAAATAGTCTAACCTGCAGTATTACTCGCACATTCAGTCATTCATGTTTGCAAAACGAGCAACCGCGTACTGACTGATCACAAGCTACCTATTCATAGTGGCTATGGACAGCAGGTCTATTTAGAAACAAATTGTCTCAAATACTTAGACATGTTTGATGCATGTTAAGAACATTCTTTACACCTTCTGTGCCATTTTAGAGCTTGAAGTTATGTTAGCAAATGGATGGCCTTAAGTCAATACATACAGGGAACAGAGTCAGGTTTTTAGTTTTAAATGATCATTCTCTCAAAAGTTACACCGTAGAGGAACAACTCAGTCATTCCCTATTTACAAAGCTGAACTCTATACACATGTGTGTTTGTTCACAGAAGCCAGGAGAATGAGTTCAGCCTCATCTCCTCCACTTATGTACCAGTTGTGTCCATGGCAGATTAGTTAATAAGGTTTCAGAGATTCAGTCATACAATTTCTAAAAGAATTAGGACAGTTCTCATTCACGGGGTAGTAAGGATTAATGAGGTAATACCTAGAATACACAGAGAAAATTTCCAATAAATGTTAATTTTAAGATAGCTCTATCATTTTCTCTATTCAAAATTATGGGTGTATTTCAAATTAAATTAAATTAATTAATTAACTAATTAAAAATTTTTGGGAGACTACGTCTCGCTATTTTTGCCTGTGGAACCAACTGCAGGCTCACGTTGCCTGGGGTATCACAGACTCAATCCATCTCCAGTCTCAGCTTCCCAGGTAGCTGGGATTACAGGTGCATGCCACCATGCCCAGCTATATTTTTTTGGAACTAGGTCTCGCTACGTATGTGCCCCTAGCGGGACCCGAACCACGATCCCTGGCCTCAGCCGCGGCTTCCTAGGCTGTTGCCTACAGGCACACGCTACCATGCCCGGCCTAATTTTAGAAGAAACAGAATTCCTTGTTATTGAACTGATTTATTATTTTTGGACCACAACTCCTAGTTTTTCAAATTAATAATAGGTAAGCCGAAACCAGTACAATAAATAACATGACTTCAATGTGCATTCATGGGCAATCATAGTAAAAAACTAAGTAATCTGTAAAAAATTAGCTTTTGATTTTTTATCATTCCACAAAGACCATGAAACATCAAAGGATGAAAATTTAAAAAGTATGAAAGGATTAGTCAAAAATTCCCTGCACTAAAATTTCAATTGAATTTCTTAATGAAATTAATTTTCTATTTCAGCTTCATAAAATTATCAAAAATCGAAAATGTGCTTTTTCTCATTTCCTTCTTAGATTTTATTAATGATATTTAAGAACTGTATGTCTTTTATCCTTCGTAAATAGTGATCTGAGAATTTAACTGGTGTAGAAATTATTTTCCCCATTATGCATATTTATATATTTATAAATCTCCATATACAGATTTATGGATACTCAAGGTTTAGACATCACAGCTGTAATTCCTTTTCCCCAAAGCAATTTCCAACCAGGTTAAGAATCAATAAAATTTTACTACTGTACTGTAAACAAAAACAAAAACAAAAACAAAACTCATTCTTTTTTGGACTTAAGGCAATATAAAATCTTACTGATTATTTCTTCCCAGAGCCCATTTTTAATTTTTGATGCCCAATTTTAAGCAAACTTTAAAAACAGTACTTTATGCTGTTTTGTAAACATCCAAAAAGGACAACAATAGTCAGGTCTTTGTATTCAGTATGATTATTCATGGGTTTAAATACATAATCTCTGAATATTTGCTAAATTGTAATAAACTTTTCAATTGTAAAACACCAATTAAGTTCTATTTGTCTTTTTAACTAAAAGGAAAACATTTCTATATAATTACATTTTATATTTGAAGAATCGTATGTAATTTCATGTCAGTAAACCAATTAGCTACCAGTTAATTTCTTTTGTCGCAGAAAATAAATACAGATATTTATATCTGTAAACTTACCATCTAACACTATTCCAGCAATTTCTCTTCCAACAGGAAAGAAATCTTTTTCCATCTTCATTTCTGCTAGAAGCTAATCAGGACAAAGAATGTTTACTGTCAAAAATAAATCCTGGCCCCTTCTCATACATGAGAAGAGCAAGAGCAAAAATCAAACCACAGAAAAAGCAAGTATGATTCTATTTTTGGAATCAAGACAAAGCAAATAACTTTACAAAACAGATTCCTCCAGAGAGCAGGGAACCAAAACTTTGATGAGGAATTATTTGGTATGTAGAACTTAGTTGTCTAAGTATTATTATTCAGATCACCACTGACATACTTTATGGTCTTCAATTGGCCAAGTAGTGAAGGGAAACTGCAGCCAAAACTCGTGGTTGGCTGTCAACACATTCTACCAGTCACCCCTCTGGGTGGGGTGAGGGGAATCTGGGGGAGAATGGAGAGCTTCTCCACTCCCACATTCTTTCTAATCTGCAAAGTCAGTTAGAGAGCAGAGGGAAGAAGTGATGAATATGTAGAGGGAGACTGCTACATAATTTCAGATTGGTATTCCTTCCTTCTTTTTAAAGATAACTTATTAAGAGGTTAGTATTTTGTTAGATTCTGACCAAGTGAAGTACTTGATTGGATGACAGGATGTACACATATAAATCTGTAGTTTAGTTTCTGCACATTTACTTTCATAACACCAGAGATGAGCATGTTTGTAGATATACCGGTATTTTAGGAACAGTAAGTAAAAAGAAATTGAAATACTTCTTGTATACAATTTCTTCATTTTTCAGTTTTTTAATTGCCTGTGTATACGTGAGTGCCAGAAAATGCTTTTTCAGTTTGGAACTTAACACTTTTCTAAGATGTTCATGTCATTCTTCTGGAAATACTGGGTCTCTTACAGCTCTTTTTCTGCGCACATCTGTACAGAGCTGTCATCATGGGTTTAGCAAACCCATCCCATCTCCTTCACTTATCATGAGCATTTTCAGACAAATGATGCAGTTTTCACAAGTTGAGTATTTCATTAAATTGATTTTATACTGATAAGAAGTTAATTTTCTAGTCTGGGATTTTAACAGGTTTCTCCTACTTCTAAAGAGAACTTGTTGGGAAGGCTGAATACAAAACTTTGTTGGCAAGTAGTACCAGCATTCTGGGGGAGAGAACTGTAAGGCATCTCACTAATGACTTCTCAGGTCCTGCTCATGTCATAGAGGAGCCCAGTGGAAGTCTATGCCCTTGACCTGTAATTCCCCCAGATGTGACAGTATGGAAGAAATGCTCAGATTCTTAGAAATCATGGTGACTTTCTATTCAGTAAGCTAAGCCTCCGTGAAATGATGGCATCAATCTTCATGAAAGAATGAGTAAACGGACGGCTCTGTCCATCATGGCATGTTTAACCACACTTCAACGTTCAAATACTTTCCAGGTATTTCAACCCACAGGGGGTGGTGTGAGGCTGGGGAACATGTATACATGGGAGAAGAAGACAGAGAGCAATGAGGAGAACATGGACCCCATCTAAAAACATATTCCTAGAACTCTGTGTAGACCAGAGGGTTAATAAATTACTAAACTAGATTTCTAGCTTTTATTTTTACTATATTTATATAGGTAATTTCCTTTTTTATAGGTCTTAGTTTATAAAATATTTTCATATAATATATAAAATACATTACTTTGATTATACTAACAAATAATTTATTAAGAAATAGTTTTGACTAAAATAAAACAGCAATACCTTTGTATTTATCTTGCTCAGAGCACAAGCTTTAACTTGAAGTTTCACATAGTAATCTTCTGTAACAGGAAGATTTTCCTAGAACCCAAAGATAATCAAGGAAATATTTATACAGTCTGTTGAAGAATGCCTTTCTGTAGTAAAAATGTTCATCCATAATTGAACAAAATTGAACAGATCTCAACTCTTACAACTAATCTTATAGTTGATTAAGTTACAAATAATTATCCAGTGGCTAATTCTAAGAGCAATAAGGGAACTTTGGGGTGAAGTTTTAAAGAAATCTTGGGTTCTTATTTTGAAAATGTTCACAGACATTCAGGTAGAGGATCTGTACAGACAATAAACTTAGGGTAATAAAGAGGAACAACAAATACTGCATTTCATTTCAATTTAATCTCAACACACAGACCCTTCACACATGAAGAAATGTATACATACAAAACCTTTACTGACTCTGAAATTTTCTTAAGGTTATAGATGAAGGTCTTTAGTGTCACCTGTTTATTTTTTATTTAACACTAGTCATGGATATTGTGGCATGCCCCAGGAACTCCAGAGTCAAAAGACAAAGTTAGGATTTAGATCACTCCTCTGCTAGCTCTTTCTATCAAGTAAGGTGTGATTTCAAAAGAGGGGAATAAGAAAAGCAAACTCACACTCAGGCACGCAATGTCATCCACATAAACATATTCTGGCACTAGTGATTAGAATGTTCTTTTCAATTCCTAATGTGCCCAAAAATGAGATCCCAAACTACCCAAGAATAGTTACTGGCATATTCCCTCCTAGACCCATCCAGGGGACCACTGTGCTTTACCACATCAATGTGAACTCTGGACACATCTTTTTAAGCCTCAGACTTGATAATATTTGGTGATATGATGAAGACACTCAACAATATTAATGAATTTGTGGACTTCACTCAGGATTGTGGGAATCTGAAATGCCAAACAAATGTCTTGGACCTTCATTTGAACCAGCAGGAGAAGTCAGACTGCCTGAAGTTGAATGCCCAACCTAACTGATTTTGAAGTTCATGAACAATAGCAGAGAAAATCTGGGTTGTGCTCGTGATCTAGAAATTATTATTATTACTTGGAAGTACACTACAACGAAATACACGCAGCAATCAGTTTCCATTCCTAAATTCACAGTGGAGCAACTCGGCTTGCCGCAGCCCTCGCCAACAATCATCAACATATGAGACTCCACTATCTAGGCTTAAAATAGGCAAAACTAGAGCCCATGTATGGCTGAGTGAATGAGGTAGTCATGTATAAAGCCCAGGAATCAGGATGGAAAGCGATGCCTTTCCTACTTCTTTTATCTCATAATATGGGAAGGAAGTAGTTGTTTACTATTACAACCTTAAAACTCACTTTATTGTGGTATTTAGATATTTTGCCACACACAGGAATATTAAGGTGACAGGCTGTAACAGCAAGTGCTGGTGTGGATGTGGAAAAAAAAGGAACATAAACTTGTCCAGTCATTATGGAAGGCTGTGTGGAGACCCTCACACTATGGAAAATGGAACTACCATTCGATCCAGCAATCCCACTACTGGGAATCTACAAAAATACTCAGACAGGACACCTGTACTCAGGTGTTTATTGCAGCACTATTTACAATAGCCAGAATATAGAAACAACCCGAATGCCCCCAAACAGATGAATGGGTCAGAAAGTTGTGGTATAGGTACACGATGAAATATTATCCAGCAATCAAAAAGACAAATTTGATGCATTTGTGGTAACAAGGATGGATCTGGAAGGAATCATGTTAGCGGAAATAAGCCAGAAAGAAAAAGAGAAATACTGGATGATCTCTCTCTCCTCTAGATGTAAGATACAGGGAAAACAAACAAAGGACAATTAGAACAATTTGTCACCAGAACTGAAACACAGAACAAGGAAGGGGGAGGGAGTAAAGTTGGAGGAGGGATGGGCACAAGAGATTAAGATGATGGTTCACAGGTGACAGGTGGTGGGAGAACTTGGGGTAGACAACATGTGAAAAAAAAAATATGTGCACAATCAATTTTAAAAAATTAAAAATATATTGTAAAAAGGAATATTAAGGTTGTCTTCATAATATCTTTCATAACATCACCCTAAAATTTCTTTTGTATAATCGTTTTTAAAACCAAAAGTGCTCGTTAGCAGATGGCTGGATACAGCAAGTGTATGTGCATGGAATGGGATACTATAATGGAATACCACTAAACAATAAAAAATGATGAAACTCTGTTACTTGGCACAACACAGATGGATCTATGTTATTATTATGCTTAGAGAAGTAAGACAAATACAAAAATCTGATTTCACTCCTACATGATCTATAGAATCGAAGCAATGGGTCAACTAAATAAAATACACATAAATTTTAGACTATAAAACCAAATAAGTGGTTACCAGAAAGGAAGGGGGAAGAGTGGGAAAACTGAGTAAAAGGGTCAACTTTGAAAGACAAAAGTGGACTTTTAGTGAACTTAAAGCAGAATTGATAATGTTGATTTTCAGTGATGTGCACATGAAATGGCATAACGCTATGCTGTGTCAATTAAGCAAATTAAAAAGTGAATATGCTAAGCAAAAAGATTGATTACATATAACTGTATACCATATGGGCCATAACTTTCACTTAAGCATAAAGGGAAGTAATTTGAAGACTTTCATTTAAACAATCTGCACTCATTGTTCCATTTAAAAATGACATAATAGGTCATCTAAAACTGGATGTTTCCTATGTAAAAAATACACTATTTTGTTTATTTAAAGATTAAATACCTTACCCTTTCTTGAAATACAAATGTGATTTCTTCATTTGTAGAATTTCGTTGAAAATATAAGCCTTTCATAGTCACCTAAAAAAGAACAACCAAAAGATGTACACCTGAAATAAACCAATAAAATGTCTTCTAGATAAAAAAAAAAGCAAAATGCTATAAACAGTGCTGGTAAAGGGTAAAATGACACCTATTTAAACACAACCTTCAAACAAATACATTGAAAGAGGTTTGGAAAGTGATCCAAGAAGAAAGTTTGTAAGAGTTCCTCAGGATTACAGACAAAGGTTAATCTTCCACTACTAAGATGAGGACTTGCTTGATTCCACTTTACTGATCAATAAAGCTTATTAGATGTACTTGGAAAAAAGAAATCAACTCTACCAAGGCAATTTCAACAGCCAAAGATGTTATGTAAAGGGCTTTCAAATTTTTAAACACTAAAATGTAGAAAATGTCCGTTTCTTCTGCATCAATTTATCAACCACTTCACGAAAGTCGGCAAACCTGTATTCTGGGGATTTTTTTTTTTAGACTAGGTCTCGCTATTTTTGCCCACGGAACTGCAGGCCCGGGTACCACAGACTCAAGCAATCCCCAACCTCAGCTTCCCAGGTGGCTGGGATTACAGGCGTGCACCACCATGCCCAGCTATTTTTTTGGAACTAGGTCTTGCTATGGGCCCCAGGCGGGGACTCGAACCGCGATCCCTAGCCCTGGCCGCTTCATAGGCTGAAGCTTACAGGCAGGAGCCACCGTGCCCGGTCCTATTCTGGGGATTTCTTTAAAAAAATCAAAAGTCATAGGCCGGGCATGGTGGCTCGTGCTTGCAGGCTTCAGCCTATAAAGCGGCCGGGGCTAGGGATCGCGGTTCGAGTCCCGCTGGGGGCACATAGCGAGACCTAGTTCCAAAAAAATAGCTGGGCATGGTGGTGCGCGCCTGTCATCCCAGCTACCTGGGAAGCTGAGGCTGGGGATGGCTTGAGTCTGTGGTACCCCGGGCAATGAGAGCCTGCGGTTCCACAGGCAAAAATAGCAAGACCTAGTCTCAAAAATCAAAAGTCGTTCCAGTCGTTTCCTGAATTCCCATAGTAAATGTCTGGCAATACTATTTTTCAAATGTAAATTATCCAGATGCATAAAATACACACAGAAAAGCACACACACCGCACGTGTGCAGCTCTCCGGAGTTCACCGAGTGAAGTCACCACAGCACCAGAGGCTCTGTGCTGCCCTTGGAGTCACTGCCTCCCCTCCAGGAGCACTCAGAAGTCCGAATTTTGGAACAGATCAGTTTTGTTTGTTTTTGACTCTGTCCATGAAATCATACGCCTTCCTGTCTGGTTTCCTCTACATTCGTGAGTTTCACACACAGGGCTGCTTGTAGTTGTTCACTTTCACTGCTATATAGTATTTCCCACCGGTCTCGTTCACAGACATGTGGTTACTGACAAAGTGGGGCTTCTACAAACTTCGCTAAGTATATTTCTGCACATACTTTCTGGTGGAAGTCCTATGACTTCATTTCTTTCGTGGGAGTGGAAACTGAGTCTCAGAGAGCTCCCCTTAACACACCTAGAGTCTCAACACCGGCTGGGTCAGAGCTGGAACAAACCAGGCCTACCATTTCCAAAGGTATATCTTTTAACCCTTCTGTTTAACGTGCTGGTTTTACACTGAGCTGCTAATATGAGCCCTGTCAGGAAAACTAGAATACGACGTCCTTTAGTATCAGACCGACAGATAATCATTACTAGGTACTGACAGAACTGGCTCTGAATTTGTAGCCTAGTGCGGGATGAAAACTCAAACCTTATCCAGGAATTATTAAACCTTCAAGATGGTGGCAGCAGAGCATTAAAGCAAGCATGGTGCCTTGTGCGCGTGAGGTCTCGCGTCCCCACGCAGGGTCCGTGCCACGCAGGTCGCGTGTGCCCCGCCCAGCGTGCTGACTCTCAGAGACTCAGTGGATCTTTCTAAAGGGTTTTCAGAGTGGTTCAATGGTCGCTGCTTTCTGGAAGGTGATAATCAAGTGCTGGAACTAACAGAAACTAATAGATATTCTACGTATATGTCTATAAACACATATCAACAAAGTGTATCAAACAGGCAAGCTAGGCCCGAGGAGTAAATGAACTGGAACCCTTGGGGAATGGGAGGGGGGTGGGGTGGGGTATGTATGTGTGTGCGCACGTGCGTGTGTGTGTTGGGGTGGCAGGAAAGAGGGAAGAACCTAAACAGATGAAGCAGCAGCGTCTTCCCTCTGACATTACATCTACTCTTCCTCCTGAGTCTCAAGCTGTCTGAAGTGCAAGCCCACTGCCCCTGGTCCACTTTCTGTCCCCTCACTTTCTCAGCATATCCCTCTGTCTGATCCAGTAGCTTCACACCACAGGGCCACCCTTCTCTCAAGACTCTCATGCGTTGCTTGTTCTCTACCTTGTGAAGTGCTAACTCCACAGCTTCTGCCAAGCAAATGCCATGCAAGGCCTACTCTCTGAAATCACCCCAGCACACGCGAACTACCCCATCTGTTCTGCGCATCTAGATTTCGTCACATACCAACAAGTGAGACCTTCTTGCTTGATACACTTACTAGCTGCTGGGCTTTCCCAGTTATTGCTTAGGAGAATCAATACCATTGTTAAGAAATGGAACAATTACATAGCGATGGCTTGGCGTCAAAGCTCCTCTCGCTGTAATTTTGGAAGCACTGTTTTCCCTGCCTACTGCATCTGAAACCTAAGGTATGGCTTCCCAGATCAGCAGCACATGGGCCTTGCATGGCCTGTGCCCCAATATCAGACTCTGGTTTGTAGCTTCAGTGTCCTCTCAAGCAAATACTGTACTTTTCATAGAATACACTTATTTTCCATACACATGTATATGCTATAGGAACATACTTGTATACACACACAGAGCTGCACACACACATACACATATGTCACATACATCGTCATATGTGTGTATATCATACACACATTATGTGATTATGTATATCCATAATCATGCCAGTGTTTTTAGACAGATCCACATAAATAGTTCCTTCAAATTAGCTTAGAAAATTAGCCAGGCTGGCAGAAAAAAGTAATGTTCAGTCAGTTCAATCAAGAACCATGTGGTAGCTAGGCACAGTGGCGCGTTTTTAATCCCAGCCATGGGAGGCCGAGGCTAGGAATTGCTTGAGTCCGAGGGTTTAAGACTACCCCTAGCAACATAGCGAGACCTAGTCTCAAAAAACAGCCAGGCGTGCTCCTGGGAGGCTAAGGCTGGGGATTGCTTGAGTTCACATAGGGAGACCTAGTCTTAAAAAAACAAACAAACAAACAAAAAAAACCAAAAAAAACGTGGTAACAAAATACCCTAAAAGTCACAAAATGAAGTGTTTCTACAAAAAGAGGCCAGAAGAAAACTGGAAGTGTCATCTGTCTTGTAGATCGTAAAAAGGAACACCAAGTTCTTAACATTAAGACGGCAGGATGGATGCTATTCAAGAGAGTTCTGAGGCACAGGTCCAGATTACATGGAACACTTAGTCCATTATTAGTGAATGTAGAGATATTTGCACACAAGAACTAAAATATGTGAGCACCTTGTAAAACTAAAATATGTAGTAGTTATCGTACCATTTCCAAGAATAATGTCACACAACTTCAAAATGATATGTTCTATTGCAAATTTTCCTTTTGCAAAAAAGTGCTAGCTAAAACTTTTAAGCCTGTTTAAAATTTAGAAGCCTGATATGCCTTCTAAGAAGGATAATGGTTTTATTATTTTCTGGGTACTTGAGATTTTAAATATATTTAACACAGATCCACAAATTAAGTATTGTATATAATATTTTACATTTTTATAATAGTCACACATTAAACCTATTTAAAAAGCCAGAGAAGCAAAAATCAAGATACCTATTTTAAATAAGTTTTGCAAACCCTTGACTGTAACAGTTCCAGAAAGCAGTTAATAAAAAGTACTGGTTTTTTGGCCGGGTATGGTGGCACATGCCTGTAGGTGGCAGCCTAAGAAGCTGTGGCCGGGGGCCAGGGAGTCCTGTCCGGGGCACTTAGTGAGACCTAGTCCCCAAAAAATAGCTGGGCATGGAGAGAGAGAGACAAAAGTACTAGTCTTTTAAAGATTAAAAAAAAAAAAATCTACAGGAAGAAAAACCAAATGGTTTCAGGCTGGGTGTCTTAGCAGCAAGAACTCCATTTGCTTTTCTCCTATTGCTTAACCCCCCACGGAACACGGCCATTAATAACTGTAAATAAAACCTCCACAGACCATTCCTTATGTTCATTTTCAGACCCAAAGTGTTTTAAGCACCAACTCAACCTCAAATTCAAATGGCATGAAACTGGACTCATCTACTGCCCAAAATGATTTTGCTGCCTCAACCTGTGGTCCCTAAGGATACCTCAGAGGCTGTCATCGTCATTCTTCTGTATTATGTTACTAGGAAGCTTCATTTTCCTTCCTGATGTCCTGGCTCACCGGCTCACTTCTGGTTTTGATGATGAGCATGTTTTGGGGATGCAGAGGAAGTCATCCCTACCCCCCTTGGTTCTTCTAGGTTGCCAAATAACCAAATGAGCATTAGAGAAAAGGTCAAACGGAAGTTTAGTAATAACATGTTGGTGTCTTGTACACATGGGGAAAGCCGGCAAGGGAAAGACTCGCCCCTGTGGCTTCAGACACCACCATGAAAAGTTTAGCTGAGACAAGGGAGGTTGGGGAAGCAAGGGCAAGGTGTCAGGGAACTTATGGGGAAAGCACATGAGATAGAAATACAGATTTAGGCCGGGCACGGTGGCTCGTGCTTGTAAGCTTCAGCCTATGAAGCGGCCGGGGCTAGGGATCGCGATTCGAGTCCCGCCTGGGGTCCGTAGCGAGACCTAGTTCCAAAAAAAAAAAAAAAAAACATAGCTGGGCGTGGGGGCGCGCGCCTGTCATCCCAGCTGCCTGGGAAGCTGAGGCAGGGGATTGCTTGAGTCTGTGGTACCCCGGGCAACAAGAGCCTGTAGTTCCACGGGCAAAAATAGCGAGACCTAGTCTCAAAAAAAAAAAAAAGAAATACAGATTTACATTCTGTCTTCTCAGGAAAGAGACAAGGAAATCAAGTCTTTCTGGGAGCGGCCCTACTGAGAGAGGGTTGAAACTAGTATCAAAAGCAAACTCCTGCCAGTCTTCAGAGACCTCAGCTTTGCTGGAATGGCCAACCACTGGGGTGGCAGACTTTTACTCCACGTCAGTATCATGTAGGTCAACACTGAAATGTCTCACGCCTGGACTATGGGTATAGGCTGCTCAATAGTCTCATTTTTTTCTCTCACCCAATCCATTTGTTACCTTTAATTTCTCAAAACCCAAACTCCTTTTAAATTTCTATTATTCTCCAACACAAAATCTGTACTGTTAGGGCTGAGGATCAATCACAACGAGTCTACCTACCCTCTTTTTTCTTTTAAGACAAGCACAGATACATTGTGCGGCAGTTAGGCCACTGAACACAAACTAGACGACATCAGCTTGGAAACATGGCCTCCATGTGCTCCTCACCAAGCCAGCACAGCACACAGCCCCAGGACCTGGGCTGCAGCGCAAACCTTCGGTCAGGTCCAAGCGCTATCTTAGTATGTTTTCATTAAGTTCTTATTCATCTGGGAGACTGTTCATGCACACCCACATATCTGATAAAGAAATAAGTAAATCATGGGCCCAAATTTGAATGAAAAGCGTTGTCAGGTCAACGTGAGCAGCGAGAAATTTAGTTCAAGTATCATGCTTTGCAGGTTGTGGAGATGGCAGTGCTAACTACATAGGGTAGCTGCGTAAAGGCACCAGTTTCTAGAAGTGGGTGTGTGCGCGTGTGTGCGCCAAGGCCACTTTGCATGACGAGTGCACATGTGTTCTGAGGTACACACAGCACTGCGCTCCTGAGCTGTCCCATGATGGGCACAGAAGACAGCTTAACGGCGGCTCCCACCTGGTGAGGCTGGAAGGCACTTCTGGCTCATAACAGTGCTGTGAGAATGCTCCATGTTCAGACCTCAGGGACAGAACTTAAGACTTGGGGAAACGGAAGTTTTGTGGTCTTCTCACTAGGAGGACTTGCACAGGGCACAATGGCTTCCTCCAAGGAATTCTCGATCATTAAGGGGGGATGTGACCATATTAAATGCTCTTCTGGTGCGACAGTCTAGATTTCTATGAACATTATCGAGACATACATGGTGGAACTTACATACATGTGGCTTAACCTTCACATCTCCATCTGATCTCTAACATAAGTGATGAATTAGGAAATTTTCTTTTTGATATATGCTCTAAGCAGGAGGTGGGGGGCATCAGGAGATGTCAAACTGTTGCTTATATATACAAGTGGTTGCTAATAAGTGTTTACCTAGAACAGAGGCTCCCAATAATGACCTCTTTCAAATCCCAGAATTATTATTTAGAAACTAGGTCTCGCTATGTTGCCTGAGGTAGTCTTGAACCCTCAGACTCAAGTGATTCCTAGCCTCAACCTCCCAAGTAGCTGGGATTACACGCACACACTACCACGCCCGGCTAGAATCCCAGATTTATTGATGAATTCCCCTGCGCCAAGAATGCTTAACATTTATTATCTGTTGATTTACAAAATACCTTTTCCCTTAGGATTTCTTACTGGTGGGCCCTGGTACCTGGTGCCTGGAGGGTTGGGAGCTGGGTGGGGAAGATGGGATGGTGATTATTTTAAAGAGGGTAGATCTCTAGTTTGATTCTGTTCAATGTAAGTTACAAGGCTAGGTTCAGATACGATTGGGCAGAAACTTAACTTTCATTTCTATTTTTGATTAACATCATCTTTGCCATATAGTACTCCTGGGGGCAGTGGATGATGACAGTCCTCCCAGTATGTTGGCTTTATCACGGGACGTTGAGACAATGCAAGTGGTGATGAGAGAAAAGCAATTGAGGAGTCCTCCCAGAATCTCTTCCACAGCCTCTCCCTCCTCTCCATTTGATTTAACCTATCTTCTTCTCTATCAACTTATGGCAGTTTGTAAATGCTTATTTAATTTTCCAGCTCCCTAGAGGATCTTAAAAAGACAACTTCTTGCTTCAGATGCAAAACAGAATTGTAATTTTATTAAACTAACATAAAATATTTAACAACTGGGAGAAAAGAATTGAAAAGACATGTCATTTCTTATAATAAATGATACAGAAAATTATTTTGCAAAAATCACATTTTAGCATGTGTGTGTGCATATGTGTATTTTTGTGCTGCTATTCATAAAAAACTCTCCTTACAGTTTAGTGTAGTACTGTTCATGGCAGCTAGAAAATCATCAATAAAGTTGTCTTTAAAATAATCTCTGTGCAAGGCTGGGGCATACTGGCGCATGCCAGTAAGCAGCAGCCTAGTAAGCCACGGCGGGAACCAGGGATGCGGTTCAAGTCCCGCTCAGGGCAAAGTAGTAAGACCTAGTTCTGAAAAATTAGCTGGGCATGGTAGTGCACACCTGTAATCACAGCTACCTGGGAAGCTGAGGCTGGGGATTGCTTGAGTCTGTGGTACCCCGGGCAACATGAGCCTGCGGTTTCATGGGCAAAAATAGCAAGACCTCGTCTCAAACAAACAAACAAAAAATCTCTGTACAGCCAGGCACGGTGCCGCATGCCTGTAAGTGATAGCTTATAGAGTTGTGGTGGGGTCTGGGGATCACGGTTCGAGCCCCGTTCAAGGCAACACAGCAAGACCTAGTCCCAAAACATAGCTGGGCATGGTGGTGCATGACTGTAATCCTAGCTACCTGGGAAGCTGAGGCTGGGGATTGCTTGAGTCCATGGTACCCTGGGCAATGTGAGCCTGTGGTTCCACAGGCAAAAGCAGCAAGACCTAGTCTCAAAAACCAAACAAACAAAAAATAATCTGTGGTGTTCACAGAAAGAAAACACTCATTTTTGTCAACCAAGAAAGATTAAACCACAAAAAATCTCCACCCAAACGCTGTAATTTCATAGTGAGACTTGAAGAACCCTATGCTTTGCCATCATGCAGGGAGGACATGAGGGACTGGAGATACAGTACCACCCAGGACGCTGTCCTGGTCCAGAGTCCTCTCTGTCTGGTAGCTTCGAGCCATGTTCTCCCGTCTAGAACTTTGATTCAGAAAGCACAGCATGGAGAACTGTGCAAGGACCAAAACACTTCACTGCATGTAGCAGACAGACTGACCTTGTGTGGTGACCCCAGTGTTTCAAATCTGAACAAACATCCCATCCCTACCATCAACTGGAGCAGAGGCATCAATGAAGCAAGTGCAGGGATAAAAGCCTGAGGTGGTGGATAGTAGAAAACTGAAGTCACAGTTGATTCTAGTTTCAATTCTGGCTCCTCTACTTATTTGCCCTTTGATTTTGGGCTCATGATGGGCTTTGGATTCCATACCTGCATTAGCAGTTACTTCAAAGTGTTGCTTTTAGGATTAAATAATACATGCACTGCACTCAGTACAACAAAACAAGTATTCACTCCATCGTGGTTATTTTTACCATTAGTTCTGTTAACTGAGGATCTCCCAAGCAATTCTTGAGCCCATCTCAGTAAAGGGTTTGGTCAGGTGCAACCTGAGCTTTCACACCTTTATTTTGTGAAGTGAATCATTAAATCATGGCGCCCGCCCTGTGCATCAATACTAGCCCCTGGCCACAGGCAGCTACTGAGTCTAGCAGGAGGCAAACTGTGCTTAAGTGTCAAGTGTGCATCAGATCTTTAAGACAATATGAAAAAGAGCATTTCCAGTTTTTAATAGTCGATGAGTTGAAAACATTTTGAATATAATTGGTGAAATGATAGACATTATTAAAATTAATTTGATCCCTTTTTCTTCCTATCTTTAACGTGGCTGCCAGAAGATGCCAGAAGTGGCCAGCATTGACGATGCACTGGGCCAAGCTGACAGACAACAGAGCAGCAGCTGGGGGCCTGTTAAAAATGCAGATTCTCTGGCCCTATTCCAGACCTAAGATACTCCAACACGATGTGCAGGTGATGCTCAGAGGAGCCAGCTGTTTAGCTTAGTGCAGCTGTTTAGCGTAGCTTAGCTTAGCTGTACAGAGGGCAAATCTAGCTTCAGGGTCACACGCAAGCCAAAACCCATGCTTCAGTTAACTGCTCGCAGAAAAAGGAACGCGAAGGGGAGAAACAGTGGCAGAGGAGTTAAGGGAGAGAGACAAGATACTCCAATTACAGAACAAAAAGCAGTGGGGGTGAGGGGGTGGGTAGCCAACCTGGGAGGGTCAATGCAGGGGAACTGCCAGACTTTTCGCCTCCAGGAAGGTGGAAGGAAATGCAAAATGAGATAAAAGCTGCAAGCAAAACAAGTAAGGACCAGGAAATGATCGGTCGCATCGAATCTTACCCGCCCCTCGGCGGCCTCCGCGGCTCTAGGCCTGGGCCCAAGGGGCTAGGGTCTTGAAGGGCGACGAGTCACCAGCCCCCCAGGACGGGACGGTACCGTGGAGGCGTCTCTCGAGCTCTTGCCCACAGGGGGGTTTCCAGAGACTGCAAGGCGTTCCCCCGGGCTCACCTGTCTGCGAGCGGCTTCAACGGCCTGCGCCTTCGCCACCGCCACCGCCACCTTCGAGTCCTTCTGCGGCGAGCTCGCCCCCTCTGGCCCAGGCACCGCGCCCATTGGCCAGCCCGCCCGTCACTCTTGGACTCCCGGAGGCTGTGGGGGACGCCATAGCAACCGAGCGCGGAACTACAACTCCCGGCATGCTCTTCGGGGGCGGGGCCGAGAGGCGCCGCAGCAGGGCCGGCCAATGACCGGCCGAAGTCGCCGTTGCCAGTTGCGTCCCGTTTTATGCAAATCTGCACGAAAGACCACACCCTTCCTCATTCCAACCGTATCGCCCACCGCCTTCGTCGGCTTGTGCCCCGCCTCCCTTCTCGCCGCCACGTTATCTTCTGCTTTGCAACGGCGCGCTACTAAGTCGAATGCATTCTAACTAGGATCTCGCACGGTGACGGACAGAAGGCCCGAACTGGCAGAACAAAACCCCCATAAGCTCGGTCACGGAACGGCTAGTTCAGCGGCCTCCGGTTACGCCTTCTGGGCGGGGGGCGGGGCGCAGGGAGCCCGACCGACGCCGGGCCCGCTCCCAGCTTGCTGATTGGTTGATGCGGCCGTCACTCCGTCCTCGGCCTTTTTTTTTTCCCCCCCTCCGCGCTCTCGCCTCGCGCCCCCCCGGCAGGCGGGGCTAGAGGCAGGGGGCGGTGAAGAGGTGCGGATTCCCTTCTTTCTATTGGCTGGGGGCCTGGCCCCGCCTACCCGCGGGCGGAGCCTGGCGGGCGGAGGGGGGCGCAGGGGCCGCCGCAGGAGATGAGGAGATGGGCGGGAGCGAGGGAGCGAGGGAGGGAGCGAAGGAGGAATAGAGGAGCGGGCGAGCGCCAGGCCGCGCAGCTTGGTTGCTCCGTAGTACGGCGGCTCGCGAGGGAGAACCCCGCGCGGGCTCCGGGCGCTCGGAGAGGCGGGCGGGCGGGGATGGTGTGCGGGGCTGCGGCTCCTGCGTCCCTGCCGGCGGCCAGCGAGCTGCACTGATTCGCGCCGGGGCGGCCGCGCGGACCCGCCCGGAGATGAGGTGAGGCGCGGGCTGGACGGCGGCGGCGGCGGCCTGGCGGGGGTCGGCGCGGGGGTCGGCGCGATGGCCGCCCGGGGCGCTGGTCCCGCGGGCCGGCGCGCGTCCCTCGGGCCGCGCTTCAGCAGGA
>PVHY01016039.1:0-34643 GCA_004024945.1 Uropsilus gracilis
AAGTGGAGGGGGAAGGAGGAAAGGGAAGTGGAAGGGGAGGGGGAAGGGAAGGGGATCCCAGAGAAAGAGTACAAGGGGATGGGTCTGGGAAGGGGAGAGGAGGGTAACGGGGAGGGGAGGTGAAGGGAGGGGGCGAGGAAGCTCAGAGGAAGAGAGTGAAGATTGGGGGGGGGGCTGCTTACCTCCCAGCTCCCTTGACCCCCATCCCTCCTGCCAGCCTCCTTGCCACACAATTGACCCATACTCTCAAACTTGCTGCCTGATTCCCCTAGAACATTAAAGCCTGTAAAATCCTCCAAGCGCTCCAGTTCTCCCTTACTTCCTTAGCTTCTAGAACCAATGATGAAGCTGCCCAGATTAGGATGGCTGTAAAGTACCTTCCCTAGTCACCTGTCCAAGGAGAGAGGCAAGAGGATTTATGTTGTTTACCACTGTGCTCCCTCGGGCCTGGATCAGAGCAGGCTTTCAGCAAATATTTATTGAAGTAATGAATGTTTTATGCAGCCTTTTACATGAGAGACTCTATGATTTCATCAATTTTAGGAGATAAGAGGCAAGAGACCCCTCCATCTGCAGGAGGAGGCAGTTGGTTTGAAGAGAGTTGAGTAAAAGGACTTAGGACATATGTACAGGGTATCAGGAAACCACAAGGAGACATGTACCAGTGGGATGCTATCATCGAGGCCAGAGGCAGTGGGATGCTGTGCTACCAGAAGAGCACAGCCAGAGAGATCTGCAAGCAGAGGGCCATCTGTCAGGAGTTTAGATGTTCAGTCAGAGGATACAGCCCACCCACTGGCAACCACTTAGCTCTTTTTTTAGCCCCATATTTTTGTTTTTTTCCAGAATGTTATATAAATAGAGTAATTCAGGACAAAACCATTTGAGTCTGGCTTCCTTCATTTAGCATAATGCCCTTGAGATTCATCCACATTGTTGCAAATGAGTCATTTTTCCTTTTTATTATAAGTATCTCAATGTATGGTTGCATCCCAATTTGTTGATCTAGTCACTAGCTGATCGACGTATGAGTTATCTCCAGTTATTTTAGTGTCAGAAAATAGATCCACTATAAACATTCACAATTAAGTATTTTTGTGGATTTGTGTTTTGCTTCTTTTGGGTAAATACTTCTGAATGGGATTAATAGGATGGTAAGTTTACAGTTTATCTTGAAAGGGGACTGCCACACTATTTTCCAAAGTGGTGCTGCCTTCTTGCATGCCTATCTGCAACGCAGAGAATTTCAGGTGCCCCTTATCCTAAAAAACTGCACTGTCAGGGTTATTTACTTTCCTGTTCTAAGGGATGTGTATGTAGTATTATTTCTTTGAGGTTTTATGTTACATTTTTCCAATAACCAGTAATGTTGGACATTTCTTTTTTTATGTCTATTTGCCAGTTGTATATTTTCTGGGATGAAATTTTTCTTTAATTTTTTGCCTATACATTTTCATAGACTAGTTTGTTTTTCTTATTGAATTTCAAGAATGTTTAATTTATAATTTATTCTGGACATCAACCTTTCATTTCTATTTTCTCCCAATGTATGACTTCATTAAAGAAAAACCAAAAAAAAAAAAAAAAAAAAAACACAACCAAATTTTCAGAGAGCAGAAGTTTCAAGTTGATGAATATCAGTGTACTAACGTTTCTTCATAGCTTGTGGTTTTTGTGCCATTTCTAAGAAATCTGTGACTAATACAAGTAACAAATACGTTCTATTTTTTCCTCAAGTTTTGGTATTTTCAGACTTTACATTTGGATTTTGAATTTAGAGTTGCTTTTTGAGTAGCATAGAAGGTATAGTTCAAAGTCCCCTTTTTTCTTATTGTCAGTCAATTGTGCCGGCACCAATTATTAAAGAGATTGTAAGTTATCTATTCACTTGCCTTGGCATAAAAAAAAAATCAGTTGACTCTGTGTTTATGTGTGCTTGTGTGTTTGTGTGTGTACTATTCCTGTACTTCTTATTCTGTTTCACTGATCTATGTGCCTGTTTACCATACTTTTGTCTTAAACACTTCTGTCTTGTATAGTGTCTTAAATTAGGTAGTGTAATTCTCAAATTTTTTCTTTTATAAAATTATCATGACTTTTCTAGTTCCTTTGCTTTATTATGTAAATTAGGATCAAGTGTCAATTTCTATAAAAATTGCTGCTAAAACTTTAATTAGAATAGCATTTAATATATAAATCAGTCTGTGAAGAATCTGTTTCATAATCTATAAACATGGCATATTGTTTCATCCATTTTGGTGATTTTTGCTTTCTTTTAACAAGTTTTCTAATTTTCAATATGTAGATCTTACACTTATTTTGTAAGATTTATACACATTTCACATATTATGGTGCTATTTCATGTGATAATTAAAATTCAATATGTTTAGTGTTGACAAATAGGAATCTAATTTTTAAAATATCGACGATGACCTTGCCAACCTCATTTATTAAGTCTAGCATGTTTTTGCATATTATTTGGGATTTTCAATGTGAATAGATGTCATTTGTAATGTATGTTTTATTTCATTCTTTTCAATCTGTAGGTCTTTAATTTTCTTGCTTTGTTTTAATGACTGCAACCACCAGTCCATTAAAATATATGTAATAGCTTCATTGAGACATAATTCACACAAGATATAATTTACCCACTTAAAGCATAGAATTTACTGCTTTTTAGTGTATTCACAGACTTGTGCAATTATCACCACAATCATTCACAGAACATTTTCATCAACCTCAAAAGAAACCCCATACCATTAGCATACCCAATTCCATTACTCTTTGTTTCCGCTTGAGCCCTTGGTCCTGAACAACCAGCAATTTATTCTCTGCTTTTATAGATTTGTCTGTTCTTAATATTTCACATGAATGGAATCATACTCTTTGTCAGAATTGTGTTGTGCAAATATCTTCTCCCAAACATTAAAATGCATTATTTATTTTGATGCAAGTTTTTTTCACTGAGCAGAATTTTTTTATTTATAATAAAGCCTATGTAATATTCAATTTATAATTCATTACTGGGAGAAATATATTGGGGGGAAAGCAAAGATACAACTCTTTTTCTCATTCTGAACTTTCTGGAAAATTCTGGTAACAAAATATCCACACCTGCACATTCTCTCTCTCTCTCTCTCTCTCTCTCTCTCTCTCTCTCTCTCTCTCTCTCTCTCTCTCTCTCTCGCTTTCTCTCTCTCTCTCTCTCTCTGTCTCTCTGTCTTTCTGTGTCTCTCTGTCTCTCTGTCTCTGTCTCTCTCTCTCACACACACAGTCTTTGAAAGTCAGAGATATCAAGTTAAATTTAACTAAATATTTAGAAGTGATCGGGATCAGGAAGAAGTACATGAAAAGTAATTTTATTTCGTTTAATTGTAAGCTTGCCTGTGGCTTTTTTGCTTGAACAACAATTATCTTCTGTTTGCTACCCAGCTGCACTCAAGAGTGGAAACCTTTTGAATGTGGCTTCTACATTAAAAAAATCTACAGGAGTTTTTCTGATTAATTTTCAGATCTTCCCACAAGTTCTCTGTTTAAAGAAATAGCATCTTTTAAATAATTTGAATGAATCCTTTACAAGTCAAAAATGTATTAGCATGTTCTTATGATCATAATCTCCAATTTTGACAAACCTCCTAAATAGCTTCTGTATCAGTTTTCTTGATTATAAAATGTAAATAATATGGGAATATTTTTCATAGCACAGAATATTTACTTACAACAGTTTTCCTTTTATTTTTTTTAAACTGAGATATCATAGGCTTACAACAATGTCTATGTTTATATGTTTTTGGAGTATATATTTACACCTCTCAAATACCACCCAAACACCAATATTCTGCCATCACAGTCCACTGAACCACCTCCACCCTCCACTCACACCCCCACTTCTTTCTGAGAGCTTCAGTTCTGCAATCATCATTCTAGGTTTCATTTGGTTGAGTTTTGTCTATTCTTTTGCTCTGTTTATATTCCACGTGTGAATGAAACAGATACTTGTCTTTCTCCTTCGGGCCCAGTTAGTTGCATACAATCCCCTCAAGTTCTAGCCTTATAGCACAAATGGCAAGAGCTCATTCTTTTTTCCTCATAGCTGAGTTTAAACGTCCATCGTGTGGATGCTGAGTCAGGCACCACTGTCAAGGTCCTGAACATTTGGGGCAGTGTGAATACTGGCCCATTCTGTTCCTCTAACTTTGAATAAAGCCCCCTTCCCCATCTATTTGGAAGATAAATTCTGATTGATAAGAACATAGTGGAATTTTCAAGATATACAATGCATTGAGCTAAAAATTGGAGTTTTAGTAGATGTATTGGGGGTAGGGAGTGGTTAAAAATGGAATTGGATAGGAATAAATTAATGAGTATATTTTCCCTCATAGGATTGCTATTTTTTTCTCTCTTCCCTCTCAGACACTTAGTGCAATCATTGGCTTTCTGGAGACATGTCATTCTACTTACAGGTGAGGTAACTGAAACATTACACCAAGGTGTTTCTTCTATCATCATTTGATCAATAGTCAGGTCCTTCCCAAATCAGATGGTCAAGGCAGATAGACGAGACTGTCACAAACTTGTCCAAGAAGCTCCTATAGTAGCTGCTATGCTGAATATGGTGTGTATTAGAATAGAGTAAAACAGCCTCTGGTATGTGTGTCATGAGACTTTAAAACAATTCTAAAACTCTTCTACTCACTGTGCTTTATTAGACCAAAAAAGACATAAGACATTTAAAGAGGATCAGGAGTCTAGAGATACTGTGTGTCCCTAATAAGGGTTGCTAATTTTATATTCCCTACACAATTCACTTTCTTTAAGTGTTCCCGGCAGAGATTTTTGGGTTATCCAGTGGAGAGAAAAACCTCTAAAAGCCCAAACTGAATTTTACAAACCAGTAACTACATTTGTCCAGTTGCATATTATGCTATAATGTTATTCTAAAATAAAGCTATTCTAGCAAATAGCAAATAATGCACACACATATATGCTCTTTTAATGGGATCATATTGTAAATGTTCTTCTATAATTTCCCTTTTTCATTTAATAGTATTGCTCACTCCTTTCAGTAAATACATGATGCTTGTTATTTGCAGACTGTATCTCATATTATGCTATATTGTTATAGACTTTTATCTAATAAGAGACATAGTGCTCTATGTTCTCATTGTATATATTTTTACTTAGCAGCTATGTACCTAGCCTAAATCTTTATCCTCAGATGACCTATTGTTTCTCTTTCTTTTGACCAGACTTCTCTATTCCTCTGGTAGACCTCACTCTTTTATAGCACTTATGTTATTGTTGTGTAATATTTAATTATTGAGTGTTTGGGTGCCTGGGCTTAGCATAGCTCTATGTCCTCAGATGACCTCCTGGGACCATATTTCTCTATCCCTAAAAGACCTCACCATGCCTCACAACACATACAGCTCATACTGTGAATCTATTGATTGGCAGAGAGAATCACATTTGTCTACTACATGGATGATGCTGGGCTACTGAACTTGTTGATGGTGAAATGATGACTACTGTAAGTGCTTGGGCAAAACACAAGGATAAGGAATGAGGTATCATGCCTTCCACTCTTTCATTCTTTTTTTAAATGTTTATTATTCATTTTTATTACACAAGTAATACATATTCATTGTAGAAAAATTAGAAAACACAGAAAAGCAAAAAAGAAAAAATAATCACCTATAATCCCACTACCTATAAATAACTACTATTAACAATTTAGTGTCTGTCTTTCTAGCTTTCTTATGCATCTATATACATACATAGATATATTTATATATAATTTTCTTTTTTACAAATCATGTGTCATACTATACATACAGTTTTATAACATGTATTTTTATTCAATATATATTGTGAACATTGTTGTTTATTCCCTGAAAAATAATATACAGATACAACATGCTCTTTATGGAAGAACTGGAAATTATAGATCTGCAAAATGAAATATGATTGCTCCCATTCTCACCTCCCGGAAATAAGTACTATTAACATTTTAGCAAATATCTTTTCAGACTCTAATGCACACATGTATACATATTTTTAAAAATGGGATCATATTGTAAATATTCTTCTATGATTTCCCTTTTTCATTTAAGAATATAGCTCATTCCTTTTGATAACTAGACACATGATGTTTCTCATTAATTGGCACACAGTATTTCATTGAAAAGCTCTAGCATATTTAACCAGCCCTATAATGTGGGCTCACTTACATTTTCTGCTCCTCCAAATAGTACTGCCATAAACAACTTCCTTTCATTTTTAAAAATAATAAATAAATACATTTTAGTTCATTTTTCCTGATCTTTCAGAGGGGAATTTCTCTAAAGAGGAATTACTTGGCACGCATGAAAATATATTGCCAAAAACTTCCCCAGAAAGATTGTTTTCTGAAAGAAAATGTTCATTTCCAGGCTTCTTTACTGTCCTGGGGAGTTTAGTTTTAATACTCTTTTACTTTATGATAAATAAAAGGGAGTATATAATAACAGCCTGCATTTTTATTAGCAGAACAGTCAATATTTTTATAGTCATTATTAAGGTTTTAACTTCTGTGCATTGCCAGTTAGTGTTCTTGACTCAGTTTTCTACTGGAAAATTTGGTTCTTTTTGTGTCCTAAGGTGTCTTTTATTTATGCATTCTTCAGTAAGTCAATTCAGTAAATATGTTTTTTAGCATTTAGTGTTAGGTATTGGGGTACAGCAGTAAGCAAAATAAATACAGTTGCTTGCTTTTTGAACTTTTTATTTAGTGGGGATAAACAGCCCATCACACAATCAAGGATGAAAAAAGTTCAATGAAGAAAGAATGAAATGGAACACTTGATGGGAAGGGTGTTTTACATCATGGAAACGTCCTAAAGATAGTGGAGTTTAGACTCTTGGTATATATCAGCATTCTATGCTCTTCGTTGCATATATTTCTAATTTTGTTTTCTTTTAATTATGTTTGTTATTTTCTGATACACAAGGGTTTGCATTTTTAATGATCAGAAACATCTCCTTTGTGGTTCCTTCCTCTGAGGTCATACAATGAAAATGTTTTGTTCATGTGAAATTTACCTGTACATTCAACAACATTGCCTGATAAGCTTCTGATTGGCTTACTTGTGTACTTGAGCCTTTATATCTTTACTTTACTTAAACTATATTTTCCTAAGAGTTATGAGGTACAGAAATGATATTTTTCCACCAAATGTTATCCCAACATAGGTTAATTAATAATCCTACCACGTTTCACAGATTTGTAATGACATCTTATAATGTAGTCAACTTGTATATCTTATTGGGTTTATTTCTGGACTTTGTATTTATTTCTTTGTATTTATTTATTTATACAGTTACCAAAAAGTTTTACTTACATAGTTACCAAAAAGTTGACCATTGGGCATCTGGTGATATTCTAGAGCACAAAGGACAGACATTATTCAGGTATGTTTATATGGTGGGAAGTTATATCAGATGATATCCCTAATTTTTTCAACTTTGAGAGTTCCAGAGTCTGAAGTTTCCTGTGGGACCATTGTCAAACCGACCCATTTGTTTGCAGTTTAAAATAAATGAGATAACTGTATATAATGTTTTTCTTACTTGAATGATCAGTTTTCAGTAGGTGGCAGTATTGCCAAACTGTAAGTACTCAATTGATGGAGGAGCACTTAAGGAAAAAAGGTCTAGCAGGATTTTAAAATCTCCCCAAGAGCTGTCATTCGTTAGAGGAGGCATCAGGCTGAGTTATTTCTAACGTCTTCTTTCTTCCCTGGAACTATGGAACCACCAGAAGTTGCCAGTAAATCTGTTACTAGGGACATGCAAAATATTAAAAGATGGTTTTCTTTTTGTTTGCTGGTTTTTTAATGATACCTTGACTTTCCGAGCCTTTCTTCACACAGCTTATCCAAACATGCATTTGGACCCAGCCGTGGACTGATTTAAAACCTGGATGATGGTTGGAAACAATGTGATAGTGATGGAACATTGGTGATTTTTATTTTCTTTGTACCTCTTTCTTTATCTCAGATTTCCCACAAAGAACATATAATACCTGTGCAATCTGAAAAACAAAATCATCGTGGAGTATTAAAATGTGATAGTAAAATAAATGAGTATAGACCAGGAATGCTTATGTCCTTTTCTGTTTCAAGCACATGAGCTCACACAGCAAAATGGGCTCCATGCTCTTGCCTTATTTGTAGGGATCAGCTCACGTTATTGCCAATCTGAAAGCAAATTACCATCAGGAATCTGACACAGTGGAACTGTCTCTTATGCAACTATACCTGAGAAGGTCCTTTGGTCAGTGACAGAAGTGTGAATCAGGTCTTCAAGAGGTGCACTGGCATATCTATCTAATGGGAGATGCCCGAGTGTTTTCTTAGAACTTGAAGCAATAAATTTCATTTTAGGACCAACTAGTGAGAGAGGATCTATATATCTTGGAGTGTGTCCATGGAAACTACAAAACTGATCCACAATTGGGAAACAGGCACTATGAATACAAGATAAGGTGACCGAATTGCTCTATCTCAGCTATGGAAAGCTTCGCTAGGGAATTCGCTAAATTCCCATCTCCATGAATAGTTACTATAGCCCTCCCAGACATGGAGGTGAGACCTGGATTTATTAACAGTCTTCAGTCATACAAAGGACTATTGCACAGAAGGTAACTGTTACTTTCACTTTGAGACTAAGGCAAGAGCGAGTACAGATGAACCAAGCAGAGGTTACTCAGGTCAGGCATTTAGAAGCAAGTGCTGAACATGAAAGTTGGGTTTATCACATAACAACTTTGTATGGATTAGTAGAAAGTGTGTTGAAACTAAGATTCAATATAGTGAAAGGGTGGAAGAGGCAAAAAGAGGAGGTGAAAGCATGACAATTTGGGCTATTCTGTAATTCCCAAAAACAATGGATTGCAGTGGATTAATCTCAGAATATGAAAATGAATTGCCTTTAGAAGAGATTAAGTTTTAAGCAAATCTTGTATGTGAAAATCGGGATTTCTGGGGAGTGGTTACTTGTATGCAAGGATGTATCCACCAAAGAGTTTTGAAATAACGTCTTTCCACAATGGTTTTACAAGTATTTGACTGAAAAATGTGTGACTTTTCGCATATAACTTTCAAGGGACTTTCCTTAGATAAAGTCTCACATATCTACAACCATCCACTTATCACCAATTCATTGTACATGACTTTGGATTCCAAGAGGACCAAGAAGCAGCTGGTATAATCTTAAGCCCAGTATGTCTTCCAACCCTTTCATTCTTTCATTTTCAATCAAAGGAGCTAGAAAACAATTCCAGGGATAATTTCTGCATCAACTATTAGATTAAACCGTATGAAATTGCCATTTTTATGGGTCAAAACTGTCAAATAATCAGCAATTTCATATTATTCAACCTAATGTAATAATTATTCCAGTAGTTGATCTGTTTCTTTCTTCCTCATCCTGAAAGCTAAAAATGTAGTTTTTCAGGTCAAAATATTGGTGGCTCTAAAAATAACTGCACATAAGTAGTGAGAAGGTCTGGGGCTGTGATTAAAGACCCTCTTAGATAAATCACTTGTAGGTATCTAGCTCATCCTTTTATTACACTAGACAATGGTACCTTGGGTCTAACTTTGGGATTTTTCAGACTATGGAAAATGAGAAAAGAAGTCCAAAGCCCCGGTCTCTTGACCCATAGGAAATTCTGTCTGGGAAATGAGCCAAGGTTAGAAAGAAGGAAAAAAATAACAAAATTGTACCATGTTCAAAGTTTAGTGGAGGAAGATCACAACAAAACTGTGAGCAGAAAAACAAAGCATGTGGTTTCCTCTTTTGTAGAATATAGTATTGCTTAATATGTCCTGCTTTCAAGATTCTAAGCATCAGACAAGACATCAAGTACACATTGGAAAAGTCATATCTGCATAGTCATCTAAAATGAGACAAGCTTAGCTTAACTAAAAAGATTTTATTAACAATGTAAAATGTTAAATATTTTTACAATCTGAGCTAATGTCAGCATGCCCTATAAGATTTAACACTATGCTGATGTGCAAACATCATGCTTCAGTTTTCAATTAGAAGAAAATGTGATAGTATTCGATTTTACATTTGAGGGTAATTGTATATATTACTACACCATTTCCTAATTGGGTTACTTCATTCTCCATGAAGCTGAAAAAGATACCCTTGAATCAAAAGGAAATGAGTTGCCCATATGCATTGTATGAAGGTATTAGGATTATTGTGTATTTACAAAATTTAAATACTTTTAATCTATGGGTTTGGTTGCATTATTCATTAAAATGTTTTGATGTTGAAATGCTTAGATTCTGACAGAATGGAAGACTGAATGCAAAGGAGTGCAGAGAAAGCAACAGGTACAGGGATATAGGTTGGATTATCATATTATTTCTAGTGATACTGACAGATTGGAGTTTTGAACAGTTTGGTAGCTTTAAATAGCTTTCTCTGTTTAAAGACCTCTTCATATATGATAACTTGTTCACATGAGATTATCAAGAGCTCTAGCTCTACTACTATACATGAAATAACTTTTCTCTGTATAATACATATTTTAAAAAAACTTGAAATAATTTAAAAATCCTAAGTCTTACATCTGTCATGGTATGCTTTGGAGCAGACACACACATGTCAGCTTTAAAAATCCTTTTTAAAAACAACCTGCTTCTTGAATCTTTTTTCTTTCTTGACAGCAGATGCTTTTAAATGTAAAATCATTGGAAAGGGCAGAGGGAGGTGGAGAAAGTAATAAGGAAGCATAGAAAACATAGTCAAAAACCAATAACTGTGGTTCAGCTGTCTGGAGTCCTCGGGTCCTGGGACTTATTCCAGGTCTTCCCAATGGCAGGTTTCCAGGAGGAATCGCTTAGCTTGAAACCAGGCAACACAGCCCAAAGAATCTTCTCTTCCTTCTTCTAACCAGAGGATAGGGGGTCAGATTTAGAAGGCTGCTGTCATCTGTGATGGGACAGAATGCATGGATGAGTGAGATGCCACAGATAGCTTTGGATGAACTGGCATTAAAAGTCATTCTTTGAACCAACGTCTCTTCGCCTCTGCACACTTTGTACCAGGTGATTCTCTGGTGCTGGGAACTATCTAGAGCTTTGTCATCTGCAGTCCTCCTCCCATAGTTACAACAACCAAAAATGTCCCTGGATGTTCTCTGGGGGGGAGGAGGATACACAACAGCTAAGAATCAAGGCTGGACTTGAATGTGAACTGCCCTGAAGTTATCTTGCACTTGGGAGAAGTGCAACTTGTGGGACATGTCTAGGGTTCAGAGTGAGGATGGTGCCTCCTCTTAGCTTCCCTCTGCTTTTCACTCGCCTGTGTCTTTGAACATGAAACAGGTTCTCTCATCTGGATACTAGGATTTAACAATACCTTACATGGGAACTGAATGAAATAATCCACAAAGCAATCTCACTTGGGTGGGAACTTAGGTGTGGAGCATAGAGGGAACACTCAATCAATAGAGATATTTTCCACCTATTTTTCTTAACATGGGGCCATTGTCTTGCTTTCACTTACCAACTTCAGGTCTTGAAGAAGTTTCAACTATTCCCTGTTAAGTCTTACACTATCACGTTCTAGATTTCTGTATTCAAGGGCCTGCAGAGAAGACCACTACCAGTTGAATTCCTAAGTTTGGGTTTGACTTTTTTTTTTTTAAATGCAAGTCAAGGAAGAAATAGACCAGTAAACCAAATCAAATTTAATGAGCTGGGGTTTAATGAAAGAAGAGGTTGGGCAGAAAGAGCCTAATGGAGTAGAGAACGTCAGGATGGATCCCAAGGGCTGGAGAACTACCATGACCATAAAGAAGTGACTAAAATTAGTCAATTGGCTGGGACAGGGAGGAGGGCATATGGCCCATCTGGAGCAGGGGGCTGTCACATGGCTGGTTGACATGGGCAACTATGAGGGAGCCAGGACTGCCAGGATTGAGGATTGTGCTGCCCTGCCAGGGAGTGGAGCTCAGGGGTGCTCTGTCACATCTTAACAGGACCTTCATCAAGAGCCCAGATCAGGAGTCAGATAGAGAGATGGACAGGGAAGTGTAGTCTCTGTTCCACCTCAGCAGAGCAGGCTTGTATCTGAGTGCTGCTGGTGTTTCTTGATGGCTGAGTTCACAGACATGTGGGAGATTATAAAAGGAGTCCCAGGCTCCCGATTCTCTTACGTAACTCGTGTCATCCAAGTGCCTTGGCTTCTCCCCCCTGCTCCTAAAGACTTTCCTGCATGTGTCGTGCTCGTGGGTAAATGAGTTTCACCCACTGAGTTGGCAGGATTCCTTGGAATGCGTATGAGATGATACATATAGATGGAATGAGATGAGCGAGTGAGAGTTGGCAAAAAAGCAGACACCCCCATTGGCCAGATCAAATTAATCAACTGCTGAGTCTCCCTGGTTTAAATCCTCTTTTAAAACTCATTCTGCTCAAATGTTGCTGAAGACTAGGACTCTCTTTATCTTTTCCATTGTGAAAAATAATTCACTATTATCTAGATGTCAACAGTTTGAGGACTAAAAATAGGACATCTCTCCTTATAGTTGAACTTGCTCCACGTAGCTAAGATATTGAAGTTGATATCAGAAGTTCTATATGAGCCTGATTTCTCTGGAGAATGTCTCAGAGATGAATTATGATATTTTCTTAAATGGAAGGAATGATAAGCAGCTTTCTTGCTCCCTTTCTCATTATCATTAGGATTCTTACTCTTTTAACCACTGAATGAACTTAATTAAGCTTGTTGGATATGGCAAACATATAAAAGACTCCAAAGGGCAAATAATTTTGACTTTCAGTATCTCTACACTTTCTGAAACTCAAGTTCACTTGAAATTCAATGCTTCTTGTAACAGAATCACAAAAACCATGAAGCTGTTTATAAAGAAAAAATGTCTTCGGTACTTGAAAGATTTGTCTCCTGAATTCCATGTATCCTTTTCTTTTCCCTAATGTTTAGAGAGCTGGGGAGTGTCCAATATATATTGATACATTATAAAATGCAATTCTGATGTGTATTGTTCCCATTACATGAAAAAAAAGTAGATCTACTACAGTGTTGTCTTTGCAAAATAAAGTGTGCATGTTGTGATTGTATGATTGTTGCATTTTTTCTTAAAAGCACACAGGTATTAGACACAGATATTATGAGATTTATATTAATATGGGTTCTTTTATATGTGCATTCATCAGAGTGACTCAAAACCATTTTATGCTATTGAAATTCTCACCCATCCTTCTTGTCATATATATTCATATATATATATGTATATTCACTTGGGAATATTGTGTACATACATACACATGAATAGGAAGTGTTAGGATTGGTGAGAAAGTGCTCAGATGTTAAGCAAAGAACAGGCCACCCACGAAGGACAACTGCTGCTTTGAGGCATCTTTGTCAAGTGTTTGTGACACCTTTGCTTGGCCCAGAGCTTGTCTGATCATCACCTAGGACTGAAGTGACATGAAAGCTCACCAGTTTTTAGTAACCATTTGGAGCAGCTTTCTACACTACAGGAAGCAGACACCTCAGCCCGTGCTGACATTCACTGAGCAATAAGTATGCCTGGAACATACTCAATTCAGCTCCAAGGAAAGCAGTCTTCCAACATTGATTGAAATGCTGTCTCTGATGTGATAGGCCTAGAGATTGTAAGCAAGATGAAATATGTCCTCACACGTTCTATACATTCTGGACGAATCCATCAGAGCTTGTTGGGAAGTGTTTGCTGCTTTTCCTCTTTGCAAATGTTGGCTGGTATGTGGCTTATTAAGAATTTGATAGCATCTTTTCTCTACATGGGCTAGTCTCATAGAACTATAACCTAGGGCAGATTTAAGTGTGAGGATGAAAACTGAGAAAGGGAAGGGGAGGAAGGAAAGCAGAGGAATAAATGAAAGAAAAGGGAGGTGGGAAACACACCAATAGCAGTTGCCCAGAATTCTTCCCATTTCTTTGTCTAACTCCTAAAATAACTCAGCTTACTTTCCAAAAAGCAACACTCAACACTCCCTCTCTCCCTTTTACAACTCAAATCTGATTAAATGAGAATTTAAATGCCCTTGTAGCAACATGCATGTAACATGCATGAGATTGCTATATGCTAAGCTCTATTTTCTTTATCTTTCAAATAATGTGTGTTTAGCTGTGTGCGTGCATGGTAGTTGTTTCCAGAATTTCCATGCCCTTCTCCCAAAGGCTTCATCCCTATCTGCCAGAGAAGGTTTGTCTCACTGAATGATGCTCACTCAGTTTTGTCCTGCTGAGAAGAGTGTCTGGAAGAAGAAATATTCTTAATACCTGACACAGAACTCAGTATTTCCTAGGTGACTATTACTTGTTGGATGATGGAGATGAGGGAGATGTCAGGGTGGGAAGTCTGTTTTTTCCTCTATAGGCACTGAGTAAACATGTAACATTCATGCATCGGGCACAACGCAGAGCATTGCATTAAGAAGTTGACGTGTGATCAGTGATGTGTGGATGCGCTTGGAGAAGAGAGGAGCATTGTGTGCATATATGGATGTATCACAACTGCATCCTAGACAGAAAGGTTGTAGAGATTACAAGGATATCGGCTATCAGTAAAACTGCCCAAATAAGCATTCAGATATCAGCACTGAAAGTCTTTCTAGAAGGCCCTGGGGGAAGAATCCAGGTCACTTCCAGGTAGCATATCTCCCAGGTCCTTCACCCAGACAACCAAAGAAATTTCTGCCTGACTTGACAACGTTGGTCCTGGCTGTCCAGACTGAACAGTATTATGGAATTTGAATCTGGAGCAAGACTGTTCACAGGCGGGGCCCTACTCTAGAATATAGTCTATTCCAGACTGAGCCACTTCAGGCTGATTCTAATGCATGGAACCCACCACCAAACTGGAGGCCAGAGTGAATGGACCAACATACCTCACAGCCTTCTTTAAGTCAGGAATTTTGGAAAAGGTGAAACTGCCTTTCAGGCTTTATTTATTTTGTTCCGTCTGGTTCCAGTCTGCATTCAGAAGATGCTTGTCCTTCACTTCCCAACCTCCTTTTAGCCTTTGTCAGTAACCTTGTGGGCTCTCCACAGGTGGTGCCATTTGTAATCCATTTGACACAGCAAGACTATCATAATTAATGAAGCTCCCTACAGCACCACCAGTGACCCAGAATGTAGGACAGGAGATGCTGCGTAGAAACAACAGAGGGCTCTGAGCCAGGAGACCTGAAAGCCATCAGGAACTTGGGGAGCAGCAAGATAACCAGGGCGCACACTCTTCTTTTGTGGACCGATTTGTCTCCAGTCAGAAACTGGAAGGATCTGTCTAAAATGAAGGCATAATCACTAACCATTAAAATTCTTGTTCTTGGCCACTGTCCTTTATTTGTGACTGAAAATAGATTTAAAGCAAACTGTTGTTGCGTCAAGTTTTGACGGTGGGCAGAGGGGTTGAGATGAATCAATCTGTAGCTGCTGCAATAATCAGTAAGCAGTTTCTGAACTGAGGACAAGACTGGAGCCTGGAGGGCAAGAGACAATGAACTTTACCCATTCAGACCCTTCAGACATGGCCAACAGGGAGGGTTTTCTATGGTCCAGGTCTGAGGTAAGAAAAAAAAGGGAACATATAGCAGTAACTTTTCCCTCTTCTCTCTCCTTCAAACACACATATACATGGAATATAAAGAGAATGAGAATCAGCCAGAAGGGACACAGATGGCTCCCTGTGATTTTCATCCAGTTAGAATTGTGTTTTGACAATAAGGCCCTACAGAAAAGAACTGGAAATTTCCCCCCTGCATTTTACCCACACCATTTCTGCCTAGACCTGTGGAGACAGATCACCTGACAAGAATTCCAGTCGGCCACAGAGACATCTCCTATGCGATCACTGATGGAAAACTTATTGGCTTTGTTTGCTAACATGGTGTCATGTGCCTCTGCTAAAAAATGTCCCCAGATGGACCCCAAGGGTTCTCTCAGGCCTCCCCAGATTCTCCAGGTCAGACTCACCACCCCTGCTTCCACAGGTCAGCTCACAGTGACATCAAACATTTGGAGAACAGGCATAAAACCTCTGCAGGGTGAGGGCTCTCCTCTCTCCCCCAAATGAAGGCATCTGAATTTCCCACAAAACTTTATAACCATTTTGTTAAAAATGATTTTTAAGTCCTAAGGCATCCCTCCTCCTGAAGAAGTCCTTGTAGCTCTTTCAGTTCTCTTTCATTTCCCAAATGGATTCAGGTCCTGGGGTAGCACTGATTGGAAGGGCTAGTCTCTATCCCTGCCTGTTGTACTCATCGTACCCACTTCACATTCTGTATTTCAAGAGTGGATTGAACATTGTATGCCTTTTTCTGTTTATAAAAGTCGTACAAAATGACAGAGACTATTTATAGCATATATGTTATGATTATAAAAATCCTTTTAAGTTAATAAAGTGAAAAGTTTTTTTTTCAGGAATGAATGAAAATTCAGACTGCTGGATGAATGTGCACTCCGTGTCAGGGGAATGTTTCAGAGGGTTGGCTTTAAACCAGAGGCTCCAAGGCAGACAGGAAACCCAGGGCAGTCACCTTCTGGACAGCTGAAGGTAAGTGACAGCCAGAGGCCCACCTGCTGCTGATGGGGGTAAATGTATTGCTGGGATACAAAAGAAACAACCTGTGCTCCCAGGGGTTCTTCTGGGGTTGGAGGAGTAATCAAATGGCATCAGCTGACTTAGCAAAGGAAAAATGATCAACTAAATAACCTGCAAATGAAGAACTGATATGGTTGTAAAGTCTAAAGAATAATGGAGGAGACCAGCCTATTTATTCTGCATCTTGGGACTTGGGGTGTCAAGGATAAGAGGTAGAGGGAAGGGGGAGCCTTCACCTATTCACAAAAAGGGGGAGACCACATCCCTACTCTTAGATGGAGAGAACATGTTTACAGATAAACCTAAAACTGGCTAAGACACCCCGAACCATATTCTTCTAGGTTCATCAAAGGGAAGCAGTGATTGCTTTATGAACTAGGAAAAGGGTCAAAACTTAGGACATAAGGGTCTCTCCTTAATGAGGGCTGAGGAAGGACTTGGTTCAGATCAGCTTCTCCAAGCCTTCAGGGCCTGCATGCCTTGAACACCCAGTAAAACAATCTTCATTCCTGAGTGGTGATGATGGGCCTCAAGAGGTTCTCAGGAGCCTGGACTGACTTCTAGCACTAGACCAAGGTGATGTTAGGCACCTATGAGGAAAAACTCTCTGACTCTTGTGGGGATTGACCCTGCAGTAATAAGAGACTGAGGAGAGCTTCAGACCAGCATCTTCATCTGGTGTTCTCACTTCCACCTCTTCACCTTCTGCCACACTGTTTTCTGAGCCAAGAGGCCCTGCAGTTCTGCTGCCAGATCCTCTCCCTCCTCCCTCAGAAGCAAGCACTGCCCTGTCCCCCACCACCTAAGCTTTGCTCAGGGACATGAGAGGCCTTTCTCTCCTATTTTCAGCACACGGTCCTAATGGTGGTTAACAGGAGGGGGAAGACCTATATTGTCTGAACACGAACAAGGTCCATAGAGACTAAATTTTAGAATGAGAAAAAGCATCCCAAACCATCCCTTTCTTCCCTCTCTAGGTAGCATTCTCTGGAGCTGAGGAGCAAGGCCATTTGGCCATGTGTGTCAGAAAGTGTTTATTACTTGTCCTTTGTACAAGTCTTCAGGGCCTGGGGCTGTCTGGCTGAGTGCAGATTTAACAAATATCTGTCGATCCAGGGCATCACTCTACTGTTTCAGGTTCGGCGCTAGGTGCCAAAGGTATAGTAGATGACAAAGCACAGAGTGGCTGTTCCCTTCCAGCACCTACTCTCCAGAGATGGAGTACTTTTCCCTAGGATCACCTCCCAATTATCTGCTTACCGTCCTTGTGACCTTAGCCCAGTTAGCTAACCTAAGTACTTAAGGTGGCTATACACTGGGGACTATTAATAGCATATCTCTCAAAGGTATTATTAGAAAGAATACACGAATCTTTTGAATATATAGAAACTATTTAGAACAGTGGCTGTGAAATGAGGGTTTATAATAAATAATGATGTATTCTGTTCCAGATTCAGGACTCCTAAAAACCCTTGAAATTTCCCACGTTCTGAAAGAGAAAAAGGTATCTTTTGTTATGTTAATGCCATGACATCAGGAAAACACCTGAGATTGGGGGCTGGTTGCCATGGCAACCAAACTGATTTAGAGGGTTGGAACTTTTAGTCCTGCCCCCAACCTCCAGGGAGGAATAGTTGAAAATTGAACTCCATTGAGGATAGCTGCAACTTCATCAGTCATGCCTATGTAGGGAAGCCTCCATGAAACCTCAAAAGCAGAGGGCTCTCTGTGGGAGCTACATGGAGAGCTGAGGCCATTGGTACACTTAGCAGGAAGAGGAAGCATCCTCATTTCATCCATCTGATGATTACATCCTTTTGTAACAAGCTCCTCATCTGGTAGTGAAGTGAGTTCTCTGAGTTTCTTTGAGATGCTCTTAAACATTGTTCAGCCCATGGGAGTCGTCCTTGGAACTTCCAGTCTACAGGTGATTGATTGGAAGGACCAGTGACAACCTGGATTAGTGACACACATCTGAGGAGGGGACAATTTGTATGACTGAGCTCTTAATGTGTAGGACAGACACCTGGTGTTTCATAATGGCTTGGTGTTGAAAATCTCTACCCTCAAACATGTCAGAGTTGGGTGGCACAGGAAAGTTCTCAATGTCTGTTAGAATTAGTTCCACCTCTAGAGATGGTAGAGACACATCCTTTGCTAGTGTTTTTAGGTCTCTTTTACCAGACAGTAAACTTGTTAAAGGTAAGGGCCTAATCTTCAGTCCTTTGTGACTGCCCACATGTAGGATTGTGCTTTTCACCAAGTGGGCAATGAAACGCTTCTGACTGGGAGGGTCAGGGGAGGAGGCATTTATTTTGAGGTCAGAACATATGTCAACTATACTTCAGAGCAACACTATGGTCACCCGAGTACCTCAGTCTCATTACTGTATCTTGTGGAAGAAAGACAGACAGATGCCCAACGCCTTCCATTGTTTGTGTGATAAACTTGCTTTACTGCCTCAAGACACAAGTTTCAAGGTTATGTTAAAAACACCCCTTGCCTCAAAGAAAAAGGACAAGACTCACCTTGATTTTTCAGTGGTAAAGGCATAGTTTCCCTGAGTTTGCTTAAAAGGTTTTTCATTTCTCGCATATCTCTGCAAAATGGAAAAAAAGAAAAAATAATCAGCTGTATACTTTTGAAATGCAATCTCAACAGTCTGTTCTGTGAGACGACTGAAGGACAAGTGTCCTGACCTGATTGTTGCAGTTCCAGTTTCCAGTAGGAGAATATTGAATTTATTCTGCTTTTTAATAACATGAAAATCTGAGGTGGGGATGAGAAACTGCCCTGGTGAATGTTTCCACAGAGCTTTCTGTTGTAGGTGCTCTCTCTTCTTTCCCCAGTGGTACAGGGATGAGACCAGGGAGAGTCTCCGTGTACAAGACTTCAGATTTCCAAGGGGAGGTGAAAAGCACAGAACTAACCAGTGAGGGTGCAGGCAGCTATTGTGGCTGTTTAGGTTCACTCACTGTTGTCTGCTTAAATTTAAATATTTGTCTTTTCTATGGTTGAAATTGGGTGTAACACGTGTAAAACTATATTTTTTTGTTTCATTATATTTTGTTACACATAAACAAGATTTCTAAGAAACAAGGTCGCTAAAAACCTCTGATGATAAACAAGATTTCTAAGAAACAAGGTCGCTAAAAACCTCTGATGATGTTAAGGGATGTTAACACCTCTGATGATGTTAAGTGATGCTCAGTATCCTATCTTATAGACAGGATAAAATTGAGACATGTTTAAAAATCCATTCCTTCAATCTCTGTCTTTTTATTGATGCATTTACCTTTCATGTAATTATGGAGCTACAAGGGCTTAAGTCAGCCATTTTTATTTATTCCCTTTTTTGTTTGTTTTTGGGTCCCCCGCCCCAACTTCTGGGGGTTACTTGAACATTTTTTAAGAAATTCATTTGACTTATCTGTACTGTCTTTGGATGTGCTTCTTTGTGTAGCTTTTTAAATTAAAAGCAACTTTACTGGTTGCCTTAGGCAGTACATGTAAAACAAGACAGAAATCCACTGAATTTACTGGAAATGACAGGGGAGTATGACAAATCAAAAGCCTAGAGAGAAGTGCTCCACATCAGGATGAAGCAGAGAGAACATGGCCCCCTTAGGGTCAGTTGGAGGTCCCTTCATACCTCCAACATCCCCCCCCTCATCTCAAGGTCCACAGGATCTTAACTCACAGGACTGCAGAGTAGGATATTGCCTTGAGGGCTCTTTGGGTTGGGGGGCCAAAGAGGGTTTCAGAAAGCTTTTTGGAGAACATATTTCTTTTTTTTTTTTTTTAAACTAGGTCTCACTATTTTTGCCCGTGGAACCGCAGGCTCATGTTGCCCGGGTACCGCAGACTCAGCAATCCCTAGCCTCAGCTTCCCAGGTAGCTGGTATTACAGGAGTGTGCCACCATACCCAGTTATTTTTGGGGGACTAGGTCTCGCTACATGTCCCCCAGTGTGACTCGAACTGCGATCCCTGGCCCCAGCCGCAGCTTCCTAGGCTGCCGCTTACAGACATGTGCCACCATGCCTGGCCTTTGGAGAAAATATTTCCAAACTGGAGGAAACTTTATCCATTTAATTTTCTCCAGCCACTGGAGGAAAGAGAACTATCATTTAATTTTACAGATGAAATGCCACCATCCATATCATGAAAAACCCAGTGGTTCCACTGAGCATGGTTTGAAGACCCCTGTCTCATGGGAGATCACACATCTCATGGGGTCTCCTTCTCAAGGACTGGGCAATATATCAGAAGAAATGATCTCAGGGATTGTTGATTGGAAAGGAGAGGAAAATTGTAAATTGTAAATACAATCTGACTGATTACCCAAAGGTGTGAGGTTATATCTATGGGGAACTCCATTGTGATACCCTGCAGAGTATTTCTGGAGAGAGAAGGTGAGTGTGAGGGAGGTGTGAAGGGAGGACTGGTACCCACTGTAAGACAAGGGGCACATTCTGTTTTCATGTAAAAATTCTCCAGGGCAGACAGAATGGCAGGTCCGGGGCGGAGGGGTGGTGAGAGGGGGAGGTGGAAAGGCAGGCACCAGATGGGAAAGGGCTAGGTTTGTGAGCTGTAGCAGCCAGATCATCCAGGAAGCAGCAATTCCCAGCTTTGACTTTTGCACAGGAGACTCACCTGCTACTAGTTCCTACCCTATGAGAACCCAGTTTTGTTAAAATCACCCTGGTGATTTTAATGTGCAATCCAGTTTGAAACCAGTTCTTGGGGCAGAGAGATAGTGCCAAGGAAGCTGTCCTCCCAGGTCAGGTGTGCCTGTTTCCCACAGTTGTTTCCATCTTGTCTGGCTTGAACTTGAACCTTCAGATGGAAATGAAACATCACCCACCCTGCGGGTGGTACTCTCCCATTCCTGTTGTCACCTATCTCTTGCTTTCCTACATGCTTACAGGACTTGGCTGTAGCTGCTGTGCAAGGATTCTCAAAAGGAAAAAATGGTTTGGCTGATGCCCTGACCATTAGCATACTGGCAGATCATTCTTCCTGGGAATAGAGCAGAACATTTTCTATTTTATAAATTAAGATAAATCATCCCTCATCATTTGTCTATAGTTCCATCAAACGGTGCCAAACAGCTTTATTGTCTGAACTGCTGGATTACCCAGCTTATACAAAACCAAGTTTTATTAATAGCACATAATTACCACAGGCTTCAATTTTCTATAAACACAGAAATTCAGTAATTAGCTTTAGAATTATATTATGATCTGACAGTAGAACCACAATGGCTATAAATGCCATTGTGTGTCACATTTTTAAAAATAAAAATAAAATAAAATGCTCATCTTGTCAATGACTCAGCCCCGTACACAGAGCATGCCACAAAACTGCCCCCTTTTCATTCAGCAGCACTGTGCCAGACTCAGGGGACATTGGTCAAAAAGAACAGGGTTTCGGCCCAAAGGTCAACACACCAGGGCCTCATCCATCTGCCCCACAAAATGGCATTTTTAGTGTCAAGAAGACATGGCACCAAATATTATAGTAGGATCATTCCCTTTTCCCAAATGAAATAGAATCACTGTAGAATATCTCCTTTTTCCTTTCTAGCCCTTTCTAGCAGTGAGCTACTCCTAGCTAACACTAGGGCATGAACTTACCTTGATCGCTACAGGGTCATCTGCTACATTCTAGGTGGGAAGGGGAGCTCTGCTAGCCTGCCTCAGATAGACAGTCAGACAGATGCAGGGCCCCTGCTCCTCCTCTCCACAGGATTTCCCATCCCACTTGATCTGAGAATCTAGTGGAAGCATCTTTGCACAATTCTGGATTCTTCCCTAAACAACAGAATATTTTGGGACTTTGTCTACTGGGTGAACTGTGATGAGACACAGATCCAATTCTTCCTTCCCTAGGAAGCAGTTTTCATTTCCATGGTGATGAGTGTGGCAGTCAGCTCAGCAGAGGCTTGGGATCTTGGTCTGCGAGAGGTTTGCCTACTGTTCACTGCAGTTAGCACTCCTTCCCTCATCTCCTCTTGCTTTTATGAGCACTCTGTTTCTGAGTCTGAAAGAGAAAATCTTGACTTTCTGTAGCCCCTCAGAGCAGTCACTGGAGGAGGACTGGAAGTCTATTTAAGGCAACTTCCCACTTACCTTTCAGTGTTCTCAATGTCTGTGGAAACCTGCCAGGAATGTTGCTGAATATCTACAGGGGCTGATGTGGAGTCCTCCAGAGCAGGCGTTTCAGCGCTTTCCTCGATTTTGCAATCCAGAGTCTTGGTTCCCCCAACAGGTTCCTTTCCTGAGGGAGGGATGAGTGTTGGTAAAGAGAAGGGGATAAGAAATCATCAATGCAAATTCTGTATCCAACACTGCAGAGGTTGACTGTGCTGAGTCAAGGGCTCTATTACACATACTAAAACAGTGTGTGTGTGTGTGTGTGTGTGTGTGTAGCATGTTTTCACAACATATTGGGAAAGGTAACTTGAGGTCAATAGAGCCTAAAGAGCAAGCTAAAAGGTAGGTCCCATATTGATGCTTTGTGACCCAGCCTGAGTGAGTTAGACCAGGTAGCCATACGGGTGAGAATCATGATGTTTTCTGGTTCTCAGATGCAGGAACTGATTTCAAGTGAAGTATTCGATTCTTCTGGAAACAAGTCTCCCAATTGACTTAGTCCTAAATTTATTGATATGAAATGGGAATTATAGTCCAGTCCAGGGAACCTCTCTGCCGCTGAAGAGAGGATCCGAGCTTGGACCCATGAGATCCAAGAAGAGGTTTAAACTCCAGCTTTGTCAGTTGTTTCTTCATTTATTCCATTTTTCCCCCTCAGAAATATTTCTCAAGTTGTCAGTGAAGCTTGATGTTAGAGCTACAGAGATGACAGTTTGTCTCTTAAAGTGCTAGAGAGAGACAATTAGCAAAGGTTTGAATAATTACAAAGCTACTGTAGAATTAGTAGTCTGAAGAAAGGACTGTTCCATTCTTTTACTTTTTCATCTCATTTTATTTGTATTATGATTAGTTAAGAAGCTGTTACAGCTTGTATCACTGAATATTCATGGATTAGCAGCTCTCCCAGGTAACTTCTTACTTCAGTTTCCCTAGTTCAGTTCCCAGTTAGCTCAGTTAAAACAACCAAAACAAACACACATGTGAAGGGAATGGCTACTCATGATAAAACCTAACAAGAACATTTCCCCTTAGATTTCTGATGTGCAGGGGACTACTAAAAATTGGTCCTTGTGATTCCAGCAGTATAAAGAGAAAGAGAAAGCAGGAAAGTTAACAAAATGTACAACTTTCATTAGTCTATAATATAAAGGGACCTCTGAATAGTCAGTCAAAACACAAACACAAGTTTGTTGAAGAGAACATTAGATCCTTTTGCGTGTGTTTATGAACTTGATCCTGAGTGACACAATTGATTTTCCAATTCGATGGTATGTGGTTGGGTGGAAATTCATTCAACAGAAAATTTAGCATATTACCAGGTCACAGTCAAAGGGCATGGACATCTTCAAAGTATTGCACTGCACCTCCTGGTAGAGTGAAACAAATGTGGTTCACTTGCCACCCATTTCTAAACAGCACCAACTCCAAGATTTGGGTTACGGGGGACTGGAATTGAAAGGGGGTAAAATGAGGCTCCTCAAAGACAGCCATATCCTTTTGAAACTTCTGAAGGAATAGATTTCCACTTCTTTACATTTTCTAATCATATCCTTCACCTATTTAAGCAATGAGATTGCCTTTCTTGTTCATTTTAAGGTTTCTCTCTATACAGTAGATACAGAGTTTATCAACTTTGTATCTCTTGATCAATCTTAGATCTTTTAATTTTGTTTATAATGTATTTTTCATAAGATTTTTAAAATAATCAAAACCATTTATTTTTCCTTCATGTCTTTTGATTATCAGTTATATTTTCTTCTAAAACTTACAGTTTTAAAGTGTTTAGCTCTTTACCACAACTATAATTTATTTTTATATACGGTATGATGTAAGGACAGAGATTATTAATTCAAATAAAAAGCCAATTGCCCTAATACCACTTATTGATTTTTCTGTTGGTCTGACTGCTTTTTTTGATGTAACAGATTTCTATATAAATGTTTCTGGATTCAAATACAAATATTTCTAGACATATTAAATTATTTCATATTTATTTGTTTATCTTTGTGCCAAGTCCATGAGATTTTAATTATTATGGTTTTAGCTTTTGGTGGTGAAAGTTCTCCTTCATTATTCTTTTTCAAGAATGTTTAAATGCTTGAATTCATTGCAAGTGAAACTATAAATTACAACCATCTGGGATTCGGAACTTTAATGAGGGATGAATCACTGATTACTTTTACAGTGTTGTCTAGTTTTAATGGTTTATTTGAAATTTTTGTTCTTCTCGAGTTAATTTTGATAATTCATTTGTCCTAGAAAACAATTCACTAGATACATCTTTAATAGCACACATTCAAATATAGTTTTCTCTGTCCCTTTACATATTTCTAATGGTGTATTTTTATGCCTTCTCATTTTATTTGCAAACCTTTACATGACTTAATGAAAATACCTTTATCTTGCTCTGTCCATCTCTCTGTTTCTCTTTCTCTGTGTCTGCCTCTTGCTGCTCACACTTAACTTCTAAATGGATATAGGTCATAGATTACTAGTTTAAATTGCCAATTGCCCTGATACCACTTACTGATTTTTCTGTTGGACTTACTGCTTTTTTCAATATAACAAATTCTAATATAATTGTTTCTAGATTCAAATATAAATACCTCTGAACATATTAAATTATTGCATATTTATTTGTCATCGTTTTGTGTATACTTTATTATTTTTTAAATTACTTTTTATTGTTTTCACTTATATATCTATATATGTATATATTACATCATTGTCTATCTACCCAATACTATATACTTTATATGCAAACTTAGTTCCTCTCAGGCCTTGGCTAAGGGTTTTTTCCCCTTACCTTCTATCTATTGCATCATTCAGGGCAGCTGAATGTGTGTAACCTATTTGTGGTTCTCTGAACAGTTTTCAGGATGGTAACTTTAAACTTTTGAGTTATGAATTGACCCCTAAATATGTCTAAGATGAGTTCTTTTTATATAAGTTATTTTGGTAATTAACTAGCACTGTAATCTATTTTTTCTCCAATTTATTAATTTGAAAATTTGCAAACTTAGCGCCAACTTGAAAGAATATGCAATGGATATTCAAATATTTTACTATCACCAAATATTAATATTTGTTAGAGCTTCTTTTATCTCCTAGTTTCTCTGTGTTTATCATACATATGTATTCCTATATAAGCTGATAGATATTTCATATATATTAATTATATAGTTTTGATGAAATATTTAAGAATAAGTTACAGACCTTAATGACCCTCTATCATTAATATTTCAGTGTAAATTTCCTAAAGAAAATAATGTTTTCTTACATGACTACAAAATAAGTCACAACAAAAATTTAACCTAGATAAATATTTTATATAATACACTTTGAAAATATTGGTTTCTATAATGTCTATATTCAAATTTCTCCAATTCTTCAAGTAACGTTTTACATTTATTTTTAAATCAAGGCATCAAATAAAGATTATGTACTGCATTTAGTCACCACATTTCTTTTTTCTCCTTTTATCTAGAACAGGATCTTGTCTTTTATTTTTTCTGTCTTTCTTGTTATCAGTAGTTTAAAAGAGTCCAGTAAAGTTATTACATAGAATGTTTTTTGAAACTTTGTTACATTGTTGTCACACATCTAGATTCAGAGAAAGCATTTCTGGCAAAAATATTACAGACGTGATACTGTGTTTGTCTTAGTATTTTGCCTCAGAAAGCAAATGGCTCAGTTTGTACCATTGTTAACATTAGTTAAACATTACTAAGTTTAAGCTAGTTTCTACCAGTTTTTGCCTTTATAGCTTCACCCCTTTCCTTTTGCAATTACTAAATAATCTGGAGTGATTCACTGAGATGCTACAGCCTTTATAATTTAAGTATTTTTTTCTTCCTTTAGGTTTGAGAATGTATTCTATTTTCTTGATTATTTACTTTTCTGTAAATAATTCTCTCTTCTGTCCACCCCGAATTCCTGTTTTATATGGAAAAGTCTAGATTCATTGTCCATGTTTCTTAATTATCTTTCATAATTCATTTATATTTTAAAAACTTGATGTTTCAGCTCTTTATTGGAGGATCACAGTGCCTCCATTCTCCTACTGCTGTTATTCTACTGCAAGTCAGCCTGCCACTGTGTCACAAATACTGACAGAGACATGAGCTGCCTAGGTCAGAGGTCAAGGAAGTTTATTATCACTAAATAAAAAAAGCGAGAGTAGGATGTTTGCATTTGTTTCTTGAGTCCTAATTCCCACAGGGTGACAAATCATCTCTACACATACTGCAGGCTATGAGAGGACTCCTGGCTCCTGATTCTCCTACAAGCATATCTGACCTTCGCTCCTAAAGGAAACACCCTCATTATGCTGAACCGTACACACATCTAGCTCTGAAAGAAGACACTACCTCTAATTTCCCAGGCCTTTGCCAAATAACAACACTTGAAACAATACTGTGAGACAAAGGGCAGCCATTGCCTCACTTTGCAAGTTATACAAAAATGCAATTTGGATTTGATTTGAATTTTCACTTGATTGATAATCTTTTTAGTTCCAAAAATAGGTGACTGCTTCCTTTCTGTCGCAATTACTGCTTCATGGGTACGACAGACTCATAAATCTCCCTGAGAAGACTGATGGCATAGATTTAAATTATCTTCGTTCCAGATTAAAATAAGCCTTCACATTTGTTTGTTCTTAGAGTAGTAGTTACTTGTTGTATTTATTAGTTCCCTTTTAGATGGTTGGTTTTCTTAAAAACTGGTCATTCCTATATGTGTATTCAGATTTTTCTTTGAGGATCTCTGTATATTGTTCTCATGACAGTATCCTACTTCAAGGGATTGTGGGAAAGTGGTAAGATACGTGGCTGGAGTGTATGTGTAACACTTGTTTTCTATACCTTTTCTATCTCCACTGGTAAGTTAGCCAGGTAACTGCATTTTTTGGTCTCCATGCCTGAATTTCCTGTCTAGAACTTCAGTGTGATGAGATTTACTGAGGAATTAGATTTGGAAAAAAAAAAGCTGGGGTCACACGTTCACTTCCTTTTTCTTCCTTGGTCCTCCTTATGGAGGTTCAGTTATTTCAGACCCTCTTCTGCCTTGCTGCCCAGTTCTAGTACAAATATCTTCTGTGGCTCTATTTGGGGTAACCTTGTTTTTCCTGAATGCAATTTCAAACATCAACTTTGTGGCTAATAATCCTAGAAACCTTTCCTATAATTTGTATCCAAGTTGGAAGTATCTTTCAAATTGATTTCATTTCCACAGTAATTTTCTCCTGCCTATTTCTTCTTGAATTTTTATAGGCTATGGTTTTCTGTATTATAATTGCCAGTACAATCTCAGTTGCTTTCTAACTTTGAGAAATTCCTGAAATTTCCTGGTTAATTATCTGCCCTTGATTTTCAGGGGCATGGAAGAGACTGTTCTGTGTTTGCCAACCTCTACTTCTTTTTCTCCTTAAAAAGGGCAGTCTGGTTTCTGAGCAGAATTCTGAGCAGTGATATATGCCTCTTTCAGATTGGCTCTTAAGTATCCTGTCAAATGATCTCGCAAACTCTTTCTCTCTCTCCTCCTTAGCTAGTTATAGAGAATATAAAGAGCAATGTTGGCTATCTCACTCAACTCTGGCATCAGATTGTGGCATGTATTCAGTCTCATAACTCTGAACAAACTTTACATCCGATGACACACCCTCTCTATGAACAGATGCAGAAAGAAAGCAGTTCATTCACTTATTCAGTATTATTACTAAACCTTTCCTCTGTTCCAGGAACTTTGAGTAACATTGGGGATACAATAATAAACACACACACAGGTGATAACGCTAGAAAGGACAACAAACGAAAAACCAGGCAAATACCACTCAATGTAACTCTTGCCACAATCAGTGCCACGATGATCAGTAATACATTGGGTGATCTATTGGATGGGCATCATTCCAGCTGTGAAAGATCATGAAGAGCTTCCAGCAAGAAGGAAGTTATAAACCAAAGAAAGTGCAGGTGTAGACGGGTGAAAGAGGTGGTGTGAGGTGGGATAGGGTAGGTGATAGAGCCTAGGCAGAGAGAGCAACTGGACATGCATGTTTAGATTTCTTGAAGCAGTTCAGGAAGCTGCCTTGGGTGTAGTGGGAAATAGGGGGGGGCAGGAACCAGATGGATTAGGATTCTTGGTGACAGATGAGATTGGAGAGGCCGACAGGTTCAGTCTAGGGTTTTTTTTTTTTAAGCTTCATGAAAAGGTCAGCAGAGAAGTCCTTCACAAACCTGGATGGTGGTTATTTTGAGTTCTTTTTCCTTCCATCCTTTGACCAGTTGTCCTTAGTATGGAGCTCCTGTTCCCTAGCATCCGGTGGCCTCTCGGAAAAAGGCCAGCTTCCACATGGTAATTTCAAGTCAATGTTTTATTTTGCCCCAGAGAGTAAGGATGCATTTAAAATCATTTCTTATTATGAAATGAAAAACACAGTCCCTTGAAAAAATCAATTTCAAGCTTCAGTGAACAAATATTTGCTCAAGGAGGGCCTGAAGTAGGGAAGGAGAACCTTTAGAGCACCTTGAAATCACGCTACGTTGACTTCAGTATTTAGAACTAGGACGTCAAAAAGTTGGCTACTCTCCGTAGGCCTTTCAAATTGTTCCCCCTCAGCTCCTTGGGGATTTCTGGGTATTTTTAGGCTGTTTATGGATAATGAAACTGGCATGTTTGAGGACAAGTTAAGGGAAACCACCCGTGAAGCACATACCAGTTGGAAGGGGGTGGTTATTCTTATATTTATGAGAAATGGTCATTGTTTGGGAGGAATGAAAACACATCTAATTAAAGGACAGTGACAAGAACAGCACAGAGCACCCTCACTTTAGAAGTTCTGGGGGCTGACTCAGAAGATGGGGTTTCTGTATTTACAATGGGGGATCTTTTATCACATTCCATTTGAAATCTGTTTCCTTCTGATTGTTTCTTTAACCCATCCCCTTTCTCTGTATTTTTCTTTCTTCTTCCTCCCTCCATCACTCCTTATCCCATTTCTTTTCCTTTTTGCTCTCCAGCCTATCTTCAGTTCAGTGCAAACTGAGAAAGTATCTCTTTGGAGGCCATTTGTTTGGTCCCTCATATCCAGCAGAACCGATTTGACCCATATGTGTAAATTTCCCCAGGAATCAAAACAAAACAAGTCTTCTCAGGGCTAATAATGTATCACTGTCCTATCATTTCCTTGATGTTGGGGGATGATGTCCTACGTCCTTTGTACTCTTGACACATTATCTGCTATAATGTTGTCTACAAGGAAGGCTTTCAGGACAATTTTCAAACTGATTGTGAACAACAAAATGAATCTGGCTTGAATCAGATGCCTGGAATCTTATCCAAATAGTTATTCTCATGCTCATGCATTTTTATAAGTGGTAGGTACTTTTTAACTCCAAGCATTTTGAAAAGGACTGGGGAAATCTAGGCTGTTTGCTAAGCAACCTACTTTTCCTCTCTCGCATTTCTCCAAAGTATTTAATTTAAATAGACATAGGGTCTATTAATTTAGTTGTTTACCTATATTAAAATAGTGGCAAAGGATTTCCTGCACTATGGGAAGAAGATATTCACAGTGCCATGAAACAGAAAACGGAAAAATAATAATTAGACCACCCACAGAACTCCGTTCTTGTCCATACACTGGGAAATTAACATTTTCTGATTCAGAAAGGTCACCGAACTGCTCCCCTTGCCCCCCTGCTGTTCTATGCTGTTCTAGGTCCTTCTCTGCTCCTTATGGCACTAGTGTCCCATAGCAGCCCTCTGGGGCTGCCTTGCAGCCATCTGGGAGAGCAGTGGTAGAAGGAAGCATAGACAATAGAGGACACATTCAGAGGAGGTCCCTAGGAAGCTTCTGCTCAGCTTCTAATCTCTAAAGTAGAATGAAGTATGAGTCTCTTATATAATTAATTCATGCCAATTTTCCCATATGGGTATCATGACTAAATCAAGCTCACTTTGGTCCAGATGAAGGCTGCATTTTATTTTACTTTCTGGCCAGAATTAAATCATGGACAAGTCTATTCTTTCAGCCTCAGCTTTTTCATCTGTAAAATGGAGGCAATACTATGTGAGGGTAAAATGAGATAACTTGTACATAGCACAAATAGAAGATGTATGATTGTTAATTCTCCTTTCTCTCAGCTGACATCTGCTTTGACAGTAAGTGATGATTATCGTGTCCTCCTCACAGTTTGTTCCATGGGGACATGCAGATAGAGTAATAGATGGTTTTAGATCACCATTGGGTTCCAGAAATTGGTTATATTTATATCCTCCAACAGTACAAGTTTGTTCTAATTTGAGCTTTTTGCATTAGATACCAGTGTTCATGATGTGGCTTCCTTCTTATCCATTCAAGTCTCAGATGAAATTGTTATCTCCATAGAGAGTTTTGACCAGATTTTTTAAGGCAGCTCTAGTCACTTTCTATTAAATTACCTCTTTTATTTGACTTTTAATTGCTTGTGTTACATTTATCAGTATTGGAGATTTTTAGAACAGCTGATTCTCTCCTTCATTCTTCATCCTTTCCTTCTCTTTCCTTCTTATTTTTTCCAAAAATATTTCTTTGCTCTAGACTATGCACTCCACAAGAGTAGGGCTCTCATAGGTCTGAGGACTCTAGTCTCCCAGGGCTTAGAATAGTGCCTGGTAAGTGATAGAGGTTCAATAAATGCATATTCAAAAAATGAATGTGTGTTTGCCCTCAGAATTTGAATCATAATGTATTTTAAATCTATTTTAAGATCTACTCTGTCTCCCTTGGTCTAACCCATTCTTCTATTTTAGTATCAATTGCCTCATTACATTGGAAAATAGATTTTTACTTGTGGCCCTGTCCTATTTCTGTCTTTTTGTTGTTTGTTTGTCTTTTATTGGTATGGGTCACTTCCTTTACATATCTTAACATTGTACTAAATATAGGAAATCTCCACTGCATATTCCATTCTATGTGCTGGGTTCATCCTGTGTTTTGCTGACTGGTGGTTCATTAATTTCTCATTAGAGCTTCTTGAGCACTCAACTCCCAGTAGATTTTGAATGAAGATTTTTCACCTTTTAAGCTTTCTCTACCCATTCCCTTTTGTGATGACATTCCCTCTGCAAATCCTTACATCTGTATATATCACGGTGGCACATTTCAGGGAAAGAACTATCCTCCTGAGAGGGAGGGACGATGCTGTGCTCTCAAAGCACCTGGGGACAATTTTGCTGTAAGTGATGGCAGAGCAGAGTCAGGGAGGACAATGTATAAAGAAGAGCTGAAAACAAAGATGGTGAATGTTTGAAGTGTTTTGCTTCTCCTTTCAGAGAGTCAATGCTGCCAAAACAGATTGAATGGGGAGAGAATGTGAAAGAGGGGAAAATCATGGTCAAAACAGCAGGATCATCAGATTCCCTTAGAAGCTAGAAACCACTTTCTGCCAATGGCATGAATGAATCCTGCAGTCTCACTGCATCTGGTGGCAGGAAATAGGCACTGATGGTCACTATGATGCATCGACTCAGTAACAGGAGAAGATTTCCTACCTAACTAGCTGTGAAGAAGTGAAAGCAACGATTTTTCACTATCTGCATAGAAATTAGGCTTTGTTAAGTAATGAGCCAATCAGCAACTGAAAGCGTTAGCATATGAAACAACAAAATGGCTAAAATTATACCCATCTATCATCTTCTTAAACACAATTTTCAAGAATTACTTCTACATGGTCTCTAACCCAATAGCCTTTATTAAATGTGAATTTTACCTTACATCATGGTCATTTACTTTAATCTTGTTGGCCTTAAAAAGAAAATAATTTTAAAACTGTTTTTCTTCATTTCTTTGGCAATCGCAGGATCTTATAAAGCAGAAAATATTTCCAAGTAGACAGTACCAATCAGACTTATGCACAACAAACTTAGAAAGCACAGAACATTGCAAAAGCAGGAAGACTCACTAAAGATATTAAGAACTAGTGATACCCAGACTCTGCTTAATTGGAAGAGGACTATCTTCATTGCTAAATTCAAACTCACTGGAGGAGCATTATAATGATTTGAGGCTTATTTTTTCCCAGAAAGAATCATACTCTGTCACTCTGGTAACCCTATGTGTCTTTTTCCTCTAGAGTAAATGCACAAATACTCAATGCCATAGTAAAACTAAATATAAGACACTCGCTGGACTTCTGATTGTAGCCAGGGAGATCATTAGAAACAAAAATTAAAAATACAGATAACTGCGACTGATTTGGCTTCATTCTCTAATTTCAACAACAACAACAATAACAAATGAGCAGGACTTTTATGAAGAATCACATCATGACATAATTAGATGTCCTTTTCTTTTCCTGATGAAAAAGAATTGGTAAAGAAAAGAGGAATGGTCTGTCTATAACATTCACACAGAGGGAAAAGAAATTAGCTAACTTAATTCCTATCAAAAAAGTAATTTTTATCAGAATGTAAAAAGAAACATATGAGAAAAACATTACAAGCAGAGATAAACTTCAGTCTATACTCAGAGACTCAGAGCTACCTGGTTTCTTTCTTTCTTTCTTTTTTTTAGAGCTGATACAGTGGATTGGGCTGAGTAGACACATGTGAAAGATTAATGAAATATTTAGACACTAACAATAAAACAGTAAATGATTTGATTTGGAGTTTAGAACTTTAGAGTTCAAGGATCAATAATATCATAGGGAAGTTTACTAGTAAATAGGATGAAGGCACAAATGGATGAATGAATGAAGAGACAGATGTATGACACTGGATGGTTGGTAATACACTGATTTCTTAAAGGAAGGGACTTAGATAGGAAGGCTTCTTCTCTAGAAGAGATATCATCTTTTGTGTATTATACTACCTTGTAAAAAAATTAGTCTGGCATCTTAAATCTTGGTTGGCAGACTTTTTTTTTCTAGTGGGCAGGTAGTACATTTTTCTAAGACATGACTTTGAAACTACACGTAGAGACACAAATAGCTCTGTAGACTTACAGATCTCTCTCTACCCTTCTTCCATGCCCTTACCTCTCCCTCCTCCCAACCAATCTATCTCTGTATACTCAGGGACTGATTTCTTGCCACATCTACTACTTTGCCTGAAATCTTTAAGCTCAAACATTTCAATATCTATTTCATTGCTCACTAAGAGTCTACACATTTGTCTTTCATCACAGATCTTGACTCTGTCCCTTAATGAGTAAGTCATATTAGCAGTATCTCCCCACCCCTATCTCAGTTCTTGTTTTCTTTTTTTATGCCTTATCTTTTTATTTTTTTAAGTCATTTTATTGATTTGTCATGATTGTGCATTAATTAATCCCTCCTCCTCCCTCCATATCCCCCCTCTGTATCCCCCCTTCGGTCACTCCATCTCCCATTTTTCTGCAATTTGTTGGTTGGTTAAGTTGATGTTCAGTTGTTGGTTGTTTGGCCCGTTGTTCTCTTCCAATATCTGGTAAATGTGTGTGTGGTTTGTTTGTTTGTTTGTTTGTTTGTTTACCCTGGGGCTTTCCCACTTCACTAACATTTGTTAACTATCCTGATCTTTTGTGCTCTTCACCTCCCCCACCTTCTTCCCCCTCCTTCTCTCTTGCTCCATGGTTCAGTCCCATTGGTTGTTTCCATTTTTTCTTATTTGTTTGTTTGTTTTTCCCTATATCCATCATATAAGTGAGACCATCCTGTACTTCTCTTTTTCTTTTTGACTTATTTCTGCTAATATGAGTCTTTCTAGTTCCATCCAGGTTGCTGCAAATGACATGTGTTTGTCCTCCTTGATGGATGTGTAGTATTCCATCGTGTATATGTACCACATTTTTTT
>PVHY01016040.1:0-34628 GCA_004024945.1 Uropsilus gracilis
CCCCCCCCCCCCCCCCCAGCAGGGCAGTATGGCACCCATGCCATTTTCAACTGCATCATGACCCCTGCATCAATCTCACTGCAAAGCTGGGATCCCAATATGGGCAGTACTGAAATTAGGGCATTGATGCTATTAGCTGTGTCTGAAAAACACAGAGGTAAAGATATGGAAACAGGAGAAGGGTACTTTTACTTTGTTGCAAATTCCAGGTGTGGAGTCTGGAGGAGAGAATGTGTCACCTAGAGAGTATGTAGAGGAAAACTGGAGCCTTTGGCTTTTAGGAGGAAGAAATAAAAGAGAAATAAAAAGGCAAGAAGCAGAGAGGAGAGATAGACTTTTGCGAGAGGAGAGAGACAAGAATGGCAGGTGGGTAAAGAGTAGCCCAAGTGACCAGGCTGAGTAGAAGGCCCCTGGAAGAGTGAGCTGGAGGTGGCAAGGAGTCATGGCAGAAGAGTGGCCGGTGTGTAAAGTGTGGCACTGCAGCAAGGTGGCCTGGAAACCTGGTACCTGAAGATGGTCAGGGATTTGGAAAGTTGATTTGCGCATCAACAATTGTGGAAGAAGTTTGAAGAGCCTTGGAGAAGTGAAACAGTGTGGAACACTGGAGAGAGAGGAAGCAAAGAGAAGACAGCAGAGAAAGACTGGACTTTTGCAGAGTGCCTGCCTCAGGTTTGGAGGGGCAAAGACACACCATCATGGACATGTATCTTTGGGACCTTTGGGACTGAGAATGGTGACTGGGGTAAGATGACTGGCCACTTGTGACTTTAAGGACTTTTTGTTTTCCCTCTTAATATTCCTTGTAAATAAAACCCTGTGTTGAATTGCATTTCAGTAGCAACTGCTACTCGCAGATGAAGCAGACCGATGGTTTGTCGGTTTAGCAGTTTTTGCTCCTTTTGAAAAACCCCGATTTCAACTGAACTGTTCGTGTGGGTGAACAGCTCACCAAGAGCTGTTAGCGGATAGTCCGCCATCTCTCTGCTCTCTGTTCCAGTATTCAGTGCTGTTCATCCTGCCCCAGCTGTGAGAATCTCCAACATCATGAATAAGATTTCTCGCTGCTTGCAGGCTCACTGCCACGCCTCCAGGTGATCTTTGGCTGCACAATTTCATCTTGGAGGAATGATCTTTTGCTTATACTTCTGAACATTGGACTCTAGGGTTAGATAGGTGGCCACAGTGACCTTAGTAACTCGTTTCCCCTGTTTATTAAATCAATACCAGGTCTGTTGTTCCTTAAACTGGAATGTTCTTGCAATTGTGTGCCTAGGTGAAGAAGTCACAGACAGTTACCTGTGCGCTACTGGATACTTGGATACTTTCTTTGTGTGTGTGTGTGTGGGGGGGAGGGTTAGCATAGAGATGCCACATATTTTGTAGCTACTGCCGGGAGACCAAATAAAATCTATAGGGAATAAATGTAAGAATTTGGCTAGAGTTTTGAAACAATATTATTGACATGCTTGAAAAATATCAGTAATCTGAATTTTTTCATAAAGGGAGGAAGTTAGATTTAAAGAGCAAGGAAACAAAGATAGAGCAGACAACAAATGGAAGAGAAACACTTTCTCTCAGAAGTTACCCAAGGGAAATGGTAAAAGGGAGGGAGGGGCAAAAGGTGAGGCTGGCCAAAATTAAATTCTGGGGTGCTGCACTTCTATACTACACGATAAATGTTAAAATAAGATTTCTTCATTATTCATTTAAGAACAGGAAATTAATAAGGCTATATAAAGGATGGAATGTATTTTAAGTTTTGTTTTTTTTCTGATCCCTTGCTTGGTTTCTTTATATTCTGCATGTAAGTGAAACCATTGGCATTTATCTTTTTTTTGTCTTTTGATTATTATAATCCTTTCCAGCTCTATCCACATTGCTACATGTGATATGAGTTGATTTATTTTGATTGCTGACTAGTGTTACATTGTGTGTCTACACCACCTCTTGATCCACTCATCTGTTTGGGGACATTTAGATTGTTTCCATATCTTTTCTATTATAAATAGTACTGCAATAAACATAGGGGTGCAGGTTTTCTTTAGAATTAGTGTTTCTTTGTCCTTTGGGTAGAGTCCTACCAGTGGAATCACTGAATCTTATGGTAGCTCCATTTTTAATATTTTGAGGATCCTCCAGCCAGCTTTCCATAGTTGCTGAACCAGCTTATATTCTTACCAGTGGTCTAAGTTTGTTAACTTCTCAGTTACCCTGACTTAAAAGAATTTTCCTTTGTTTTCTCTAGCTATTCAATTTTCAGATTACTTTATACACTTCTGCCCCAGCAGGTTACTGATGTTAAGATATATATAGCCTTCTCCCCTCCACCCCCCACCCCATTTTGGCTTTCTAAAAAAAGGTGACACCATTGGCCTTTTTCAACTTTTCATTCCATCTAATCTACATAAATTTATTTGAAATAAAGAACCTTGGAAAGAGAGAAAAGAATGCTATCATGTCACAGTTTATGAAGGTAATCTAAGGCTGCCAAGTATCCCTAATTTTTAATCACATACACAGTTCAGTATCTGATTGAGAGAGTGTGTTACTCTGTATGCTCAGGGATGGGGAAAGAGAAAGTGTGTTTTGTGTAAGAATAGGAAATAGAAATATCCAGCTTTACATTTTATAATTACAACAGTATATGTATAAAGAATATGTATAACAGTATATGTATAAAGACAAGTAGCTTTATGTGTATTATATATATATGTACAGAATAGTCAGTAATTGATCAGTCAATTCATAAAACAATAAAATAGCTCCTAAAATGATGAGTCTTCTCTACTGTCATGAATGGATTTAAGTTATAGCATTCTTCCTGTGTCAGTCTTTGGACTGATTGAATAGAACAAGTCATGGAGTGGGATGGAGTACAATAAAGAACTTTTGGAGGCAGGTGTTTCAGATCATCTTATGTAGTTCTGATGATCACTTGTCATAAGATATCTTCTCAGTATTTTCCAAGTTCATCATTAAAGAGTTTACAATAGCCTTCAATGTGGATGGCAAAAGTGAAATAAATGATAATATTTCTGAGCTATTGAGGCAAAGGAACAGGAAATTGAAAGTTGAAAATGTACTGAAAGGGGGGCAATTGAGAAAAAATGATGGATTTTAGTATCAAATATATATTTTGTCCCTATGGATTACTGAATGGACCTTAAATAGTTATTCAGTTGGGACTTAAACCTAGGAAATATTTTGTCGAGGAAATTCTGCTTTGAAAAATGTGAAATAATGAAAAATAGCAGTAGTGCTTGAAAAAATTACTTTCTCAAGTTTTTAACTTGATATGAAAATGTGAGTTTTGGGTTGTGTGAAGAGGAATACATAGGCAGGAAGTGAAAGAAGATGGAAAGAAATGCCAGGAGAGAAATGACTTGGGAAAATAGCCTTTAAATCACAGAGATCCTGAATATGGACTTGTCTAACTCTGCATTTGATATAGTGTGCACTGTATCCTTGGCACTCAATCAATGCCTTTGAATATAGATAATGAAAATGTCCTTCGCCTATAGTGCCATGTACAAATTAGATGCAAGGATGAAATTCTCATTTTTCACCTAAGCTAATCACAGATGAACACTGATCTTTGTCTGGAAATATTAAAGCATTCCCCTCCTGTCCCTTTAATTTCTCAAGGGTCTTAACCTTTTATTTTCTTTTTAACTATCTATTTTTCTTTCCCAGGGGGGAATTTCAAAACTGTTCTGAAGGAAAAAAAAATTCTTCTCTCTAGGGTATCATCTGGAAATTGCTTAACAGTTTTCTGTCCAATATGCAAGGCCAAGATTCAGTGAAGAATGACACGGCTACCTACCTCTTCAAAGTTGGATGGGGTAAAATCAATGCTACAACAATAGGTGTTAACTGCTCCAATCAAAGATTGTTTCTCAAAGCCTGTAAACACTGTTTTGTTTTCCCTGCCAATCAACTGAACAATACAATTGCCAGTCACATTAATTTAGACAAATCTTTTCAAGAGGAGTGAGTGTAGCAAATCCAGGCAAAGAGTGGTTTTTGCTCTCTCTCTTACAAAGTCATCAAGAGCAGAGATGCAATTAAGAAAGCAATTCAAGTATCTCAACATATGTCTTGGCCTCAGTATTCCCTCAGATGGAAATTTTGCCATGGCAGTAGTTAGACTGGCTTCTCTGAAGCTGGTTCTGTGCTGCCCAAAGGAGAGAGAATTAAGAAGATACACATGTCATGTCATCTTTTTCACTCTCCTTTCCGTCAAAACCTAATCTTTCACACCCCTGTTAGAATATTTTATTTCTGGTGTTCAGTGTTGCCATTACCTGTTTTAAATTTGTTCTTCGGTGTTGTGAGTCAATTTCTCATGACTGTTCAGAATATGCACATGACCTGCAGGATACGATTCCTAGAGCACAGTTTCCATTCATGCTGGTCAAGTGGCCCTGCTGCGTGAAATGCCTTTCAAGGTGACATGTAGATAAAATCTAGTCCTCAAATCCAGTTCAGAGATTCACCTTTGAACAAATCCTCCTGATTTTTTTTAGCATGCTCTAAAATGAGGATCAATTCTATCATATATATAAGATTTTGATTTTCCCTTAGGTTATCCTTTTCCTTCTCCTGCTGAACAGTTCCCTCAAGGGAACGGTCTTGATTAGCCTATATTTTTATGTGTGTCCTGTTGTCATTTACCTTGACCAAGGCAAACACAATAAGAGAACACAGAAGTAATAGCAGTAACAATTGGCATTTATATGGTTTGTAATATATACCTTCCTATCTACTGTCCATTTATCCATCATAAAACTAAGAACTCAGTTCTGTTATTGCTATTTTAAAGACATGTACACTCCAGCATAGAAAGATCACAGTCTGCAAAGATCACTTACCTATTACAGAGTAGAACCAGTATTCCAACTGAGCAGTCAACTTACCACATTCACACTCTTTCTTATCCCCAGTGCTCTCCTATCTTATTTTTGAATGACTGAATGAATGAACACAAAAAATGTATTGTGCGATTTTATTTCTGTTTTGCTATTTATATTCTCCTTTTCTTCACATTGTATCAAGCACTCTCTCTTTTTTTTATGATATGAAGAACAGAATCTTCAAGCTAACATTTTCTGGGAGAGAATTGTAGAATGTAGACTAAGGAAAATTTCCCTTCTTTTCTAAAAAAAATTGGGGTAGGGTAACATTGATTTATAACATTGTACATGACTTAGGGATTTAGGTTCATACCTCATACCTCTTCAGAGGTACATTACACCCTCCAGTAAAGCAACCATAATCTTTCAAAGTGAGGGTGGGTTCCCTCTATCCTCATTACCATACAAAACACATAGACAAAGCACCCACAATTTATATTGTAACCATTGAACTCTGCAAACATTGCACACCATTGAACCTCTGGAGGCTTCTATTCCACAGTCAGAATTTCTAGGATTTGTTATGATTTATTTTTGTACATTTCTTTCTTTCTCTTTATATTCAACATATGAGCCTTTTAGAAAAGAAACACATAATTTTACATTCAAGCAAGAAGCTGTAAAAATAACAGAGACATCAGATGTACCCATTACCAAGTTTTCTTCATTGTCAGCATCTTACATAGATTTAGTACTTTATCAAAACCACAAATTGATATTGGCCTAAAACAATCATCCCACCTACAGTGCTTACTAGAACTTACCACTTTCTTCATGTACAATTTTTAAAAATATATTTAAATACAATTCTAAGTCATTTTATCATATACATGGATTTATAATCATGGACACAATCAAGTTGCAAAACGTTTCTATGACCACAAAGAAAACACCATCTGTTATACTTTCAGTTATACCTTCCTATTCCTTCCCCTAACCTCTGACAACCACTATAATTTTTTTTTTATCTGCGCACTTCCATATTTTGAAAATGTATAAAACCTCACAGTACATATAGCATTTTGAGATTAGCCTTATATTCTCTCAACATAAATGCTCTGGAGATTCTTTTCAATTGTTTTATTCCATGTACTTAGAATTCCATGTTTTATTCTCCTTTTCCTTTCCCTTTCTCTTTCCCTCAACCGCTCTTCCTTTTTCTTTGCTGAGTATTATTTAATCACACGATATGGACAACTTTGCTCACTTAACCAATTCCCGGTTTGTGTCATTTGGGGGGATACTAGTAATAAAAACATTGTGAACATGTATGCACTCAGATTTTGTGTGACTATAAATATTCATGATATAAATATATAATGTGATATAAATATGTAATTTAATATAAATACAATAATATTATATATATAAATATAAATATTGATGTCTATGTAAATGCCCAAGTGTGCAGATGCTGGATCATAAGGTAACTATGTTTAATTCTCTAAGAAAGTTCCAGGATGATTTACAGAATGGCTATTCCATTTCATATGTCCAGCATCAATGAAAGATTGTTTCTTTATATGTTTGTCAGAATTTGATATTAGAATGATTTATTTTTTTAATAATTCTAATACTTATATAGTTCCATCTCATTGTGGCTATAATCTGCATTTTCCTAACAACTAACATTGCTGATCATCCTTGTATGTACTAGTTGACATCTTTATCTACATTGGTAGCATTTAAGTCTTTGGCCTATTTTTCTAATTGGATTGTTTTTTCACTTTCTGTTGAGATGAAGGGGCTTTGTGGCTGACCTTTCATCCTCAGAATACCTTTCCAGCACAAAAGTTTTAAGTTTTTATGAAATTCAATTTATCCATTTATTTTTCTTTTATAGTTCATGCTTTTACTGTCATATCTAAGAATGCTCTGCTTAACTCCAGGTCATGAAGATTTTTCCCTTTGTTACCCACAAAAGTTTTATAGTTTTTCATTTTACATTTATATCTTTGATCTGTTTAGAGTTGACTTTTGTATAAAGTTGAGGTTTAGGTTGAAGTTCATTTTTATAGATATTTTTTAACTACTCATGTCCCAATTGTTTCATGATTTTTCATCAAAATAACTGCTCTTATTCCTTCATAAATTGCTTTTGCCCCTTTGACAAAAGTGACATATATTTGTGAAAGTAAGAAAAAAATCCCTGTCACTGTTTTTTAAATTTAATTGAACGTTTTGGAAATGAGTATTGAAGCACTCATATATATATATGAGAGCGCAATACTCATCTATCTATATATGTATAGATAGTCAACATATATTTGAAGGAATAATTATAGATGTCCACCTTCAATACTGACAGAAAGTAAATGTGTTTTGATTCCTCTCCATCAACCTAATAGATCAGCCTAACTTCTCATCTGCCAGTCATTGCGTTGAGAACAAAATATGGAGTAAGAATGTTTCAAAGGTAATCTGGAGTGAAAGAATCTTGCAATTTTTCTTTGCCAAATAATAAATACAAGAAGAAAATATTGAACATAAATGAGTATGCCAATATTTTTAAAGGCAATTCAAACATTGTTAACTTCTTTGGTTTTATGACTTGATTTTATTGTCAAACTTTTATTAGCAATTTTCCACTCTGGAATGTCACATATCTTTGCCATTTTTATCATTCTTCAAACATTTAGCTATGTACTTTGTGGGAAAAACATTTCCTTCACTGCCCTCTTGTAATTACCCAATCTTTAGAGTCCATGAAAAATTAAAAGTCTTTGAACAAATAGTCCCAATGCATTAAAGAAAAAGGGGGCATCCATGGACCTAATGATTTAAAGAAACTAGATTCATATGTACATATTATAGCATGATATGATTTCTTATGTACATAAATATTTGGTACCTCCTGCACATTCGGTGTGTTATATATACCTAATGGTCATTTGCTCTATCCATGTATAGCTATATTTTCATTCATGCTTTTTTTTTTTTCTGTTGCTTTTTTAAATAAACTTTTATTGTAGTGTCATTGATCATTGTTAGTATTTTAGAAATATAGGAACTTCTTCAGGTACCTGTACTCTTCCACTACAGTCTATTGTCATATATTTATTGATATACAACATGTCTTAGCAATTTCTAAGTTATCATCATCTTTTAATGTACCCATCCCACTTATTTTCTTGACAATTTTTTCTACATTTTTTTAATGGTACTCTTGATAGAATAGCTTAAAAGCATGCAAAAAATCCTCTGTGATACATGAAATTTTTCCTAATCATTTATTCAATTAAAATATTTATTTTTTTAATATTTAATTGATTGCGTATATAGTTTTACGTCATTGTATACCCCAAAGTCCTGCCACCACTTGTCACTCATGAACAATCATCTTAATCTTTTGTGCTCAAACCTCCTCCATATTTTAACTTTTGCATCATATTTCAGTAAAATTTTGTATTCTTAATAAACACTATAAATATACATCACCAATTCTTTTTAGATTTTTAGATGGTAATAGTATGTTTATTTATAGTGTTTATTGAGAATACAAAATTTTACTGAAATATGATGTTGACTCATTTTCAGAAGCATACCTTGGAAGAAGGTTCTGGTCCTTCTCACTTGAAATTTGGAATGTAGAGGAAAGGATGAGATGAGCTAATAGTGTTTTTTTTTTTAATTTATAATATAACTTGTCTTCAAAATCTTGTGATATGACTTGTTAAACAATTTAAATACTTAGCAATAACTTAATCTGCATATTTCAAAATTAGCAGATTCACTTGCTTGAGTTCCTATAATTACAAAAAAAATTTAGTCAATACTGAAGTCAGAAGTCACTGCCACCAAATGTTCTGTTTTTAATCTGTTTCTTTTCCTAGATTACATTCTAGTTACGCAGAAGCCAATGTTGTAGTTTCTGAACTTAGCATTTTTGTTAATAGACAATAACTGTTACTTAGAACTTCCTTTACCCAATTAAATGGATCACTCTTTGCTCCAATTCTTTGAGGATTTTCCCTGGTGAAATACGTGGTAATTAAATATATACCCTCCTGACAAATTAGTTAAATGTTTCTTTCCTCCAAGGAAACACAGAAATGTATTCCAATTGAGAAAACACTTCTAAAGATGATACAAATATAGAAATTTAATAATACAAAAAATTTCTTCAGAGAAACAGATCTTTATCTTCCTTTTGACAATACATCATGAAGTTTGTAATCTGTGTCAGAATCTTAGAAGGCTAAGCTGGTCACAACCTCAAACTGCAAAAACACCTACCCAAAATTAACAAACAAAACAAATCTTCAAAGTGGGTAAAGTAATGGATCCATTGGGTTAGAAGTTCTAAAATTGCTTGCTTTCATTGGAATTTATACAATAAGAATTAGAAGATTTGTCTTGTCTGTTTCACATGACTCCTCCGACGCAGGAAAGAGATCATATGCTTGAAAGTAAATTGTGTAATGTAGATCAATGCATGGAAATATAGCATGGTTTTTATAAGAAATTCATGGCAACTGTCTCATTTCTAGATAGATTCCACAAGTGAATATCTCAATGTCTTGTGTGGTGCATTTTGAATGGTAGAAACACTTAATACCTTATAATTTGATCAATGTCAGTTGAGTTCCATACCAACAAAACATTTGTCTCTTATGAAAACATATACTATATTGTTAAATATCAATGGTTTCTAAAACATCCTTTTTATTTTTTCACAATATAGGATTTCTCCTTCACTATAGGTACAGCGAAGATAGTTTTCCCACCCATGAAATGCCCACAGTTTTTCATAATACTCTCCTACCTTGTATTGTCTGCTTGCTTTCTCTCCTCTTTTTCAACTTGAGTGTCACAGATATATGGCCCACTTTCAAGGGTCACTCTTTCTCTAGATTGCACATATGAGTGAAACTATCTAGTACGTAGTTTTCCCCTTCTGGCTTAATTTGCTTAGAATAATCCCTTTCAGTTCCATCTATGTTGCCACAAATGGTATGTCTGTCATTTTTCATCATTGTGTAATATTTATTTGTTTACTTGTACTACATCTTCTCAATTCACTCATCTAGTCTGTCATTTAGGTTGTTTTAATACTTTGGTTATTATAAATAATGTTGTAACAATAGAGGAGTGCAGGTTTTCTTGTGAATTAATTTTTTTTGTGCTCTTTGGATAGAAACCATGTTGGATCATACAGTAAATACAGCTTTAGTCTCTAGTGGAATATCCACACTTATTTCCATGGGGACTGCACCATTCTGTATCCCCACCAAAGTAATCATTATGGTCCTTTTCCTCCACACACTCCACAGACTTCTTGTTTGTAGAATTTTTTAATCATTTTTGAATAGTTAATTTTCATCAATGCCCTGCCCCTCCTCCCCACCAAAACATATTTGGTTGTAGAGTTACAACAGAAATGTACTCATGGTTTGCATCATTATTAAATTTTTGTGAGTTCAAAATTTAAATATTGAACACCAAAGCTTCCGTGGAAATTCTTGACCCTGCTCTAGAAGCATAGAACATATTCATTCAAAAGCAAACGGGTGAGTTCTCATCCACATTACTTACAAAAATAGGCAGCTACTAGCAAGCTATAATTTGTCAACACTTGTGCAAGATGCACTCTCTGAAAAAACTGCTAAACCAACAAAAATATAGGCAAGACCTGAACTAGCAACATAGAAATATAGTGTGCAGTTGACCAGCAAATACAAGGCATTAAAAAAATAACCTCTTTGTGAAAACTACATTTTCAGTTATGGATTAAATAATAAATGTATGTCTACCTTTTTTGTGCCAGGATATGATCATGAAGAGAAAATAGAAATGTATGCTCAAGAGAACTCACATTCTAGCTGAGGCAACTGTCATTGCTAGTTGGTTGGATCTGAGGCCTTCTGATCCTAAGAAGAATTAGGGGAGGGGAGTCCTTTATGAGTCCTTTGCAGCTTTTATCCCAGACATTTTGAGTTTACTGATAAAATACTCCATTTTTTAAGTATTTAAAAGACCTTTATAAATCTCACATATTTGCAATTATCCTTTAAAACATGAAATCCTTATTTCATTCAGCAATTAGTCACTGAGTACCTACCTTCTGCCAGTGCCTGATCTAAGAACCAGAAATAAAAAGAAGGTACAGGATTAACTTTTTTCTTGTAATGGCACAGTTTTTGTCTTATAAAAAAGAAACAGTAATGAAATAATGCCTGGAAATGTCTGTTTTTCAAAACATGTAATTTTCTATATAAACAAGAAATATTGTTATGATTACATAATTGAGTTATGCAGAGGTTTACACTCTTAGAATTGCTTATAATGAGATTAGAGAAATATATTTGTCAAGGGAAAGGACATCAGATATAACAGTATTTATTGAAATATTTGCTATTCTTTTGTTTAGCCTTAGATTTTAGTTAAGATTAAAAAGCCTTTGAAAATTATCCAAAATACTTAAATTTTGAGGGAAGGGAGACTCAGGCTAAGTTGATAAATCTGGTCAGATTAATTACTATAAACTAAACCCAGGAATCAATCATTTGGTTAAAAATAAGTCAACTCCATTTAAAAATGTTTTATTGGCAGTCACCACTACAGACCACTTTAGTCTAAAGATGTTTACTGACAAATTACTTTCTTACCTAACTTTAAGCTTTTAAAAAGTGAAAAGATTCTATTATACTGGCATTCAGTGTGATATAGTGATCTGTTTCCTACTATAAGTAATTAACATCTTTTTTTGGCTGGCTTGCTTTCCTTTCAGGGTGAATTTAAATTCAAACTATGCATCTTGCTTTATTATTCCATATGTATTCATAGAAATCAGTGCGAGAAGCACTTGCTATCCAGATGCAGGGAGAATGTATACCATGTGTTCCAGATCTTCCTAAACATGACGAGCACAGCGTTTGCTTTTGCTTATGGGGAAAAAGCATTTTTGATTCCTTCCTGATACCACAACATTGTCACAGTTAGCCTGGATGTCAGACACATGCCTCTTGAGGCTGTATCACCCAGAAAATATATTTTCCTATTTAGATTGAATCATCTTATATAACTAATTCAAACAACTTTGGAGGACTAATAAACCTACAATGCTCATCCTTAAGTGGGCTAAACCCATGCCTGAAAATTATACTGAAACAGTCTTGAGAAAGCATCCTCTTAGCGGTGATCTACACACCCAAGTAGCCATCTTGACCTTCTCAGTGGAAGGCAGATCACGTGAACACAGAGGTTGAGTGTAGGTCATCTGTCCTCATTTGTTCAAGGCCCTCACCAGAGACACCCATCATTCAAGCTCAAATCTTCCTGGATGTTTTCCTATTTTGAACACAGAAACAAGGATTCTCAGGAACTGGCCTAGCCTGTCTCAATCAACTGTGTGTTACAGTTTCCCCTTATCTCCTTAAGCCTGTTCTCTTTTGTATCCCAACTGCCACTTTTTAAAGCACATCTTGTAGATCACAACTTAAAACTTAAAAGTATAGGGTCATGGGTATCATTTACAAATTAATCAAATGTGTCATGATGAAAAACCATCAAAGCACATTGTGATTCAAATATCTTGATTGGCTGTTTGTTGACAAGCACCAGTAATATGCCTTTAGAAATGTAGTTCATCATTTATAAAGCAAAATTTAAATTTATAAATAGAGCCATTGTCTTCCAATGCTCAATGTTTGCTCCTAGATCCATGACAGTATGTCCTAAATACCAACTGGGTTTAGGCCCATCACTCCTGTAAGCACTCATCAGGAAGACTGGAAGTTAGACCTAGACTAGCTTCAAGAATTCAACACTAATTTAAAAAGGATACCTGTCCTTGGATGTTTATTGCAGCACTATTTACAATAGTCAAGATATGGCAACAACGCAAATAACTCAGAACAGATGAATGGGTCAGAAAGTTGTGGTATATGTGCACAATGGTGTATTATTGATTGACCAAAAAAAGATAAACTTATGTCATTTGCAGCAACATGGATGGAGCTAGAAAGAATCATGTAGCAGAAATAAGGCAGAAAGAAAAAGGGAAATATTGATGGTCTCACCAATATGAGGGATATAGGAAAAACAAACAAATGGACAAGAAAAATTTAAAACTGTCAACAAAAACATAGATAAGGGAAGGTAGGTGAAATCAGGGGAGGGATGGGCACAAGAGATTAAGATGGTTCACAGGGGATAAGGTGGTAGGAGTACCTTTGGGTAGATAATACTATAAAATACATATATATATAATAAAAATGTATAAACCAGGTGAATGTATGGTATCTGTTCAAAAATATTGTATATTAAAACATTGGCAGTTATTAAAAAAAAATACAGTAGTCAAAGCCCAGAGCACAAGCACACGAGGACACCCACCTTGTCTCCTTTACAACCTTGCATAATGTTGGTTAATGTCACATTGTATTCAAGTACTTGATGTAAGCTATTAATGATCCTTCATGAAAAACTCAAAATATTACCTGTAACCAATAAAAGACCTTATATACACACAAATATTTTTTAATATTCTAGGAGGAGAAAAATCAATAAACATATATCTGGTGTGATATACTCAATTGAGAGGGAAATATTGGTTATACACCAGGGAGGGCAACTTTGAGAATTAACCAGGCAGTTGATGATCAAGTGATCTATGATCAAATGGAAAGAATTGAGAGAATCAAATAATACAGAATATGGATTTTTTAATAAAGGTTGAAAAAAGATAACTATTTATAGACAAAAGGAAGTTTCTATTTGCATCAACAATTTCAACATGAGAATATTACTCCTAGAATTTTCAGTTTTTTGAAATTGGCTCATTATTGCTAATTTTATTTAAAAATCTAATGTGGTGCACCATTTGATTTTGGCAATTGAACAAGGGTGGGTTAGAGATGGAGGCTGATGAAACTCTAGAAACAAAAAGCACAAGAAAATAATGAGTAACATTTGGGAAGTCTTGTATAACAGCAAAAAGCAGGAATTAAGTTTAATCTGGGGAAGATTCTTCCAAAATTTCAGAGTAAGATGAATGGGTAAGAGTAGTGGCCAATGGTTTTTTTGCATATTAGAGAGCTTGAACCAAATATGACAAATAGAAGCATACTCGTAGCAGCTACAAGGAAAAAAAAAATCTATTTTATGGAAATAGTTGTTTGCTTCCAATTACTTCTCAGGGGAAAGAGTCATGTTAACATAAGCTCTATATCATCATGCTTATGAATTTCCTTGGACTATTTCTCTCTATCTACTGCACAAAGGTATGAGGGGATATTTATCACATTAAGTCTGTGAGTCTGTAAATTGCTTCTTAGTGCATGAATTATACAATTCTAGACTTTTGTGCTTTATTAAGGACATCACAGTATATATAATTAGTTATTTAATATCTATAATATGGATATACTTAAAGACAGAGAGGAATATGCTGGACCCAGCATATTCTACAGTAATAATACTTAATGAAAAATACGCTTTTGTGCTTTGGTATTTCAGAGAGGTCTGTCACCTTAGGTTCTTTTCTTAGGTAGACAAGGGTATCTGGGTGAAAGTAATAGTAAATATGAACTGAACTCTAGAGAGTGGGTTAATTTTCACATGATATATTGGTATTTCAATAAAAGAATTGCTGAATTTAGAATTTTCTCAACTGAATTCTGGAGCTGGGTTGTTATGTACAATTTTTCAAGACAATTTAATCAAATAACTTTTAAGGACTTAATTCAGATTGACACAGGGAACACAGAAATATATTTTCAGAGTCTCTTATTCTCCTTGTGCTTCCCTAACCAAAAAAAATGAACATCTCCAATGGTTAAAATAATGCAAATTTATCATGAATACAGTAGTTTTATATACAATACAAACTGATTTTAAGTAATAACATCTGTGCAAACAAGACTGTAAAAGGTAATTTCAGGGATACAAAGAAAGAAAAAGTATGTTGATTTAAAATAGACATGTAAACATGCATACCTACTATAAAGTGAAGGACATGACCTAATCTAATAAGTTTAGTGAAGATTTGCATAAAAACAAAACTGGAGAAAAAATTTCTCTTGTTTTTATATATTTGCTAATATTTGACATGTAAAGAATTATGAAGAGCTCATTTTTCAATGCAGACATTTACTTAAGAACCCACATGCACTACTATGCTAAGAGGTATGGTCTACTAAATTTTGACTTGTGATTCTGGAAGTTGCAATATTGCAAAGAGTCTTATGAGGTGGGAACAAAAGAACACATCTGAAAATTGCATAGCTGATTCCCTGTAATGTTTGTGAGTCATAGGAGGAATAAGCAGGAGATAATGGACTGACTATGTCCTTATGTCTATGGGTAGAAGTCTAGGATAAGTGATTCAATTTATGATTGATCTTTCATCATCCAAAGTATAGTCATGGCTAAGTTAGCTCTATAAGATTAAAGAATTGCTTTAAAGTTATGAGCAATGATTCTTATTTAGAATTAATTGATCTTGTTATAAAGCAATCTTTTTAACTAACTGACAATGCTTGTAATCAACTGAATCTCTTGTCTAGGGAAGAACATGTGCTTGTTCTCTTTATGTATATTACCAACATAAACTGAGAGTGAAAACTGTGGATAAAGACCATTCATTCTAAGAAATTTGATATTTGTCTCCGGAGTCCTTAGTTTGGCTCTGAATAACCTCTTCATAATTTTTTCTTTATAAAACTTTAAAAATATAGACTAATAAGTAAATAAACCATTCCATAAAAATCCAGAAGTTTCCCCAGTTTAAATGCTGGAGTTGAAAGATACAGGTGATTTCCAGAAGGAAGAAATGTTATCTGGGAAGAAACAGAGATACGAAATAGCATAAATATCTGCAGGAACTACAAGTATCTGAACTCTTCCTGTTGCTCTGAATACCCTTCCATCACATGGTACAGATATACTTGGAGCAAATATAAAAAGAAGTATAACACCCAACAAAGGATTGATATCAAAATACACAAAGAACTCACAAAGTGTCTATAAAAATAAAATAATTAATCAACTATGGGCAGAAGAACCAAACAGATGCGTCTCCAAAGAAGATATACAGACTGTAAGCAGGCATATGAAAAATGGACACTATTGTTTATCATTAGGAAAAGGCAAATGAAGACCACAGTGAGATACCATCTCACACCTCCACAGGGAAAGGATAAGAAACAACAAATGCTGGTGAGAATGTGAAGAAAAGGGAAATGTCCTATGCTGCTGTGGCAATGCAAACTGTTTCAACCCTTAGCAAAAGCAGCATGGAGGTGTCTCAAAACATTGAAAATGGATCTACCATTAAACCCTTCATTTTGCTCAATAACTTACGCTAATTAAATACAATAGTTTACACAAATTTCTTACATAGCTTTTCCTATATTGAAACTCTTCAATGGCATCTTTTTTTTTTTTTCCGTCCAGGATGCTCCAAAATGAACTTGAGTAACAATGTTAATAGTGGGCATCGTTGTCCTGTTCCTGACCTTGATGGAAATGCCTTCAGCTTTACACCATTAAATATGATACTGACTATGAATTTGGCTTTCAAAATATTTAAATAAGTTCCATTTAACTCATTTTGCAGGACAGTTTTTAGCCATAAATGGATGCTGTATTTTATAAAATGCTATTTGTTTGTCATCTATGAAGATGATAATATGATTTTTGTCTGCTTTCTTGTTGATCTGATGAATATATCCAACATTGATTGATTAGCATGTGTTAATCTAGCCTTTTATCCTGGAATGAAGCCTACTTTATCATGGTGGATTGTTCTTTTGAGATGATGCTGTATTGAATTTATTAGGACTTTCTTGAGGAAGAAAGTCCTAGTAAACTCAATACAGCATCATCTCAAAAGAATATTTTGGCATATACATTCATCAGCAATGGTGGTCTTTCATTTTCCTTTCTTTGTACTGTCTTTGGTTTTGGCATCAGGGTAATGTTGGCATCACAGAATGCTTTGGGGGGTGTTCTTCCCTCTTTTATCTCTGAAGAGTGTGAGTAGGTTAGGTATTGTCTTTTTATAGGTTTGGTAAAATTCATTGCAAAAGCTTTCTGATCCTGAGCTTTTGTTCTTGGGAGACATTTTATTAGTCTTCCAATCTCAGGACTGGTGATTGGGCTGTTTAAGCTGTCTATTTCATCCTGGTTCAATCTTGGGAGATTATAGGAATCTAAGAATTTGTCCATTTCTTCGAAATCATCCAATATACTTCCATAGACTTTTATAATAGGTTCTTACGATGATCATGTGTATTTCTGCAGTGTCTGTTGTGATTTGGCCTTTTTAGTGGGTAAATTTCATCACAATGTTCTCTGAAATAATCATATTTTGTATTTAGAAGATACTAACTAAAGTCAATGTCATACATATGCATGCATATATACATACATATCTTATGTTCTTACAGTTTTACTTTTAATTCTACTTCTTTAGCAATTTAGTTTTGAGGATAGTATGTTTAGATAGAAGCATATTATTTTATGTAACAATTTATTTGCATTAAAATATTTATGTAACGATTTAAGTTTTATAACATATTCCAAATATTCATGTTGATATTTTTTTTTCTCTTTGATTTATCTTTTTTTCTGGAAACATCCTTCTTAATTCAAAACTTTATAATAAATTTTGATAATACATTAAGACTGAAATGAATTTACAATTTATGTTAATATTTTATCCTTTTAAGTATATTAGTTGAGCGTTTATGATATCAAAAATAATTAGTTGATATGCAAAATCATTTTTGTTATTATTGAACAGTGAAACTTGAATGTGACATTTTCAGCTTTTTAAAAAAGAATTCATTTTCTTGAGTTAGTATTGAACCACATTATTGTTTGTATTTTGAAAGTATGAGATCTCCCCCTTCAGGGCCTGTTGCCACCACAAAGCACGAGCTATCCACCACCATATATGAGCAAAATCCTTTTTAATAAACTATATTATATGCTTAAATACTTTTGAAAACTGATAGGTTAGATGAATGACACAGTGATTCTGTATTTTAAAAATGAAAAAAAAATGGATATAGGAAGGGCAGTTCCAGTCAAAAAGAATTGACATTAAATGAGAAAGCAAAAAATTAGTCATGAGCTCAACTGAAGTGTGGTCAGAGGGGCAGAGAGGCAATCAGAGAGAATGGTGTTTCAGGCATTAAAAGCAGTATCAGATTCAGCAAAGATAGAGTGTTTCATTGCATCTTGTGTCACCAAGAAGCAAAATAGGTAAGAATAGTAGATCCCTGGGGAATGTAATGATGTAATATATTTATATGTATATATAATGTACATATATACATATACGATATATGGCTATATATGTACTATGTATATATATGTAAACAAAATGATTAATTAAAAAGAATAGTAGATTCTAGTTGACTATGTGAATTCAGAAGTCAGTCTTAAAATTAATAGTAAAGTCTTAGAAGAATACTGAGAATGAAATGATAAGATATTGTGAATGGCAAGAAGATGAACTGGATACATAAATTTGGAAGATTATGTGAAAGCTATACAAGATAAAAGGTAATCTGGGCATGTTGTATGTGGGAAACAACCAGAAAGTGGAAAAAAAATAAAGAAATAAAGATAGCAAGTCAAGTAATAAATTCCTTACAGATGTGGGAGGGAATAATAGACAATGTTCAAATGGAAGGGATGTCAATGGTATGAAAAAGGACCTTTCCTTCCCTTAAACAGGAGTGAAAAGAATGTAAGGGGAGATGGACTATGTATGCTTAGAAAATAAAAATATATGTTTTCTCAAACGTTAAATTCAACACATCAACAAACACATAATAGACATACTTCCCTACAACTAACCACAGATTCTGGAATGTTCTTATTTATTTATTTTTTTTTCTGCACTATTGCTTGTTAGAGTAACAATATTATTGTCTGCTAATTTGTTCCATATAAGTGTTCTTTTCTTAATTTTTTTCCATTTAACCTTTGAAATGTTAGTCTTTTTAAAGATGGCTTGTGTTTCTTCCTATTTGTTCACAGTACTTAATTTCAAACATAAAAATAAAATAATAGAATTGTTGTGGTGGAAAATAAAAACCTGCATTAAATTTTACCTCTTTAGTATAAAAAAGTGGAGCCATGCTAAATCTTCCAGGACAGTGTAAGCTGGATATATATTTTACTTGACTTTCCCAATCATCTGTGTAGTGTTGGAGCACCTCTGCCTATAACTTTTATCCCCAGTAACTTTTCAGCTGGAAATGACTGCATGGAAGTTCATTGATGAGCTAAAATAAACAAATCACCATAATTCAACATATGATTTGAAATATATTCATATTTAATGTGCACCAATAACGTAGTATAACATAATCATTGTAGACTAATGAAAATAAAATGAGTTTTCATCTGTATTTACCAATTAAGATTCTTTAAATATAAATGCATGAAATTTTTGATTAATAAAGGAGCCTGTTCAACAACACTATAAAACAGAAAAAGAATAAATCTATTACAAAATTCAGTGATCATATCTTCTGGCAATTTCTAATTTCTGTATTAAATTTTCAAGGTGATAAATGAATTTATATTGACAGTACATATCACTTGCATCTCATTTTTTTTGGTTGTTGTTTTGTTTTGGAAATGTGGAAACTCAGTCGTCTGTCTACATGTAAACTGAGGGACCCCGTAAACCTTCAAGCTCCAAATGAGTTCTGCCAGCCACACCATGAAAATTAACTTTTAAAGCTAAAGACCTTTAAGAGGACAGTGTGCACAGAAGGAGAAGGAAGGATAAATAAATAAAACACTTAAGGTTGTCTATTCCCTCCTAGGTAACTGTTCAGTCAAGCGCAACCTGCCTTAGTAAGTGAGGCTGCTGAGATCTGAAAGCTTACCACAGATCTATGTTACCTTCTGGCATGAAACGATAGGTAAAGGGCATAAGTCTGGGATGAAGGGAAGAAAATCAAAGTACAAACCAAGATAAAGCTTGCCAGTCATCCTCCCCAGAGGTCTCTCATCCATGTCTCTTCAAGTGTCTCTACATGGCTCAAATCCATGTGTCCCTTCCATGGCGCAAGTTCAAAGTTGATCAACAAATGGGCCTTTCTTCCTCACAGGTCTCTGCTCCTTATGCCTCCTTCAATTTCTCAGCCCAAAAGTTCACTCCATGTCTAAGTCTTCTCTATAATGTCTTTTCTAGTTTCTCCTTGCAACTCACCTTCACCTTTCATTCGGTGAGATAGAGAACATGTAAGCTTCCCTTTCTATAAGAGAGGGCACTGTAACAAAACCATGATTTAGCTATGCTGTACTAACAAATCAGCAAATATCTATTTAGAGACATTAAAATCTGAAACACTTCCAGAAAAATCATTTCACTTTCAGTTGTTTTGACTCTCTTCAGGGCAGTTGGGTTCTATGAAACCAAAAAACAAAACAAAACAAAAGACTAATCATAATATGAATTTCAATATACTCAAGTATGTGAAAAGCAGTTTAACTTATTTGGATCTAAACTTTGAGTATGCACAGTTAGAAATTAAATGATGGTTCTCATATACACTTTCATACTAAAATTCTAAAGATTTGAGTTTGCAAAGTACTTGCGGTTTGGGTTATAATGGATTTTCCTAAGATTCAAGTTGTATGCACAGCCTGAAGGGAGGAATTTTGAGTATTGCATATTTATTTATGTCCACTGAAACCTGCTCTCAGTTTAGTCCAGACATAGAACTGTCTACAAATATCTGGTTTGGACTTTTTTTTTCTGGAGTTCAAGTATCTGAGCATTTTGAAATGAAAATTTCTACTCATGCACTATAAAGGTTTATGTGGTAGAAATCTTTACATCATCCATAAAGCTGTTGTCTGACTGCCTATTCAGTCAGAGGGGAAGGGAAACAGAACAACTCTGAAGGAATAAGTAAGGTTGGACTACTCATGTGTTCAGATGCTAGTTTTAGAGAAAATAGTAATCTAATCCATTTGACTAATTTTGGGAAAACCAGATTCTAATTCCAATTCAATATAGAACTGTACAAATAAATTGATTTCTTTGCTTCCAAAATTTTTACTAAATGAAACTGCAAGTATAACAAAATAATGAAATCATAGAAATGCTGAAAGCAAGAAAAGAAGATAAAGGTAGAAGGGAATTTTAATGTATTTCCAATGTACTGAAAATAGATGAGTTTGTATTTATAGAGAAATCAGAATAGTAGAGGGGTTGGAATATCAGTTTAATGAAAAGTTAATCACAGAATTGTTGGAACTACTAGTCTCCTAAGTTCCAAATAAAACCCTGAAAGCTGATTTTAAAAGAAAATCAAATAAAAGTGTTGGGGAAACTCTTGGATTACCTGATTTAAATAAGAAACCAAATCTTGAACCTTGATCATAGATTCAATAGGAAGGTATCTTCAACCACCCAAGAAAGTAACATATAGATATTATTTTTTAAGTTAATACAAATAAAATGAAGTAAAACTTCTGTTTCATTTAACATTTTTGGGATGATCTGAAAACAGATGACTAATTCTTGATGATGACTTTTAATGGGGGACATTTCTGGGTACAAACTGTATATTTGAATAGAAACAAAAGCAGGCTCTCATTTAAGAGAAGATATTTGAGGTTATTTTTTTTTTAAAAAAAAAAAAAAAAAGGAAAAGTGATAACATCCAGGGAGCTTTAAATAAAAGAGGTGTTTTATATATATATATATATATATATATATATATATATATATATACTTGTTTTTTTGTTTAATTATAGAAGAAAAAATGAAGAGAACAACTCTTACAATGAGTTGTATGAGTACAAGTACAAGTACAAGTAATGAAAGAACGAGAAGAAACATTAAAATATAATTATAATGATTACATTTAGAGGCCTTTAAATATTAATTTATTACAGTAAAATAATCTAATATAAACACCATATAAATCAGATAAAATAAAATATTTAGTAGAAAATAGCAAACTAGTTCTAAAAGAAAAATAAAATGGCTGACTGATAAATCAAGTAGCATATCAAGTGAGTAATTGCAAGGATAGAATAAAAATCATGGCTGACACAGATCAAAATGATAAAATACTAGAGCATGACCAAAATCTGAAGAGAAATTTAAAATAAAATAAAAACTCTAAAAAGTATCAATAGGATATATTAAATGCAGGGTAAGTGGATGAGAGGTGGTCATAGTGACAGTAGACAAAACAAAAATATTAAATAAATAAAAGCATGGGTATACAAATTGGTGAAAATCACTTCAGCAAGCGTGGTGAAAGAATATCTGCCTCGCACATCCTCATGATACTGGAGAAGTCCAACTGCATTGAAAAGAATGAAAAAGCAGCCAGAGAATCGAAGTGAACTTTACACCAAGATACTGGAGATAGCAACTGCAAGATGACAAAGGAGCAAAATATTAAATTTCTAAGGGAGAAGTCTTCCAGCCTAGAATTCTCTCCCCAATTATACCAGGCACATCACATATGTATCCTTAGATTCTTTAGATCCATTTGTAGCCAAAGTGACTATGACACGTGATATGAACTCCAGTAACAATCTAAGTCTGAGATAGATCAGGAAAGCAGACCCAGAGCTCCACCTGTCTTTCACTTCCACACTGAAATCTTTCTGAATCTGCTTTCCTTCGCAGCTCTTTAAGGAGCTAAAGTGGTGGAACCCAGAACTGCAGGTGAGTTGCCTTTCCTCAGCGCCAACTTTGATTCATGGAGGAGAGGAGACAGGGAGGAAGATATAGAAAATAAAATGGTTCCCTTCCTTCTCCCACAATCTGTTTGGAGTCATATTTGATGCACATGGAAAACTTTCACAGTTAGTTATGATGCATGTGGTAGATTTTGCTTTCCATTCCTCTTGCTCTTTCTTGCTGCCTGGAATTGCATGTGTACTTAAGACTTGCCTCAGGCTCTATTTCTGGAAAACCTGTTCTAAGACACAAACCTATTAATCAAGTGTGACATCAAATAATCTTATGAAAGAAAGTTTCCATTTTTATGTTTTACAGTTCTTGGTTATAGAGTATGCTCTTGAGGAAAAACTATGCCAAAAGCACCAATAGCAACAACGAAACTCAAAGAAAATTAAGACCTTGTATTCAGGAAACAATAGGAATAGTTCTGAAATGCGAAATGCGAAGGAAAAAAAAATATAACTGAGAGGTAATGGCATACATAGAGTGCATTTGATATCAATTATAACAGGAAGTCAGAGGAGTCCATGAAAAATATCTTCAAGAAGAAAATATTTTTATTTATATAAACTGTGTAACTAATAATCTGGAAGACTTTAGTAGAGAGAAGAAAGGCAGTTTAAAAATTGGAGATTAACACAGATCTATACACGAATTTCAACATTATACAACACAAAAATGACCAGATTCCAAATAATAGGTGGGCAAATTTCAAAAGAATACATTGGAATCCAGTGTTTAAGGGTTCTTTTCAAGAAGCACACTTTTAAGATCATGGAATTGCATTTATTTTACTCAGTCAAAAAACTCCTTGCAGTGGTAGATACAATATTACATTACATGTTGTTTACTACCCACTATTTTGGAAAGAATCAAGAGAAAAAAAAAAAACAGAATAATGATGATAGTCATAGAAAACAAATCAAATGTGAAGCATCATGAAACTATTTTTAAAATGACATTATTTCTCACTAAGGTGGAAAAATACAGAGAACCAACTTGAGAAAAGTGTAGATATGCCAATTTCCTTATGGTTCTCAGCAGGAACTCTCAGCAAAGACTGACAAGTCAATGCGACTAAACTAACTTAATGACAATAATTCATTACAGTCACAGTGTTTACATGTTTAAAGACAGCACTCTGAAGAATTAAAAATAATATAAAATAAATATCAGGAGTCAGATATGGGAAAGGATAGACACAGGTAAGTAGGATCATTTTGCTATGTTTTTCATATATAAAGGTGGAGAGCTAATCTAGGTATCTTAAAATTATAAATCAATAGAGGGATATTTTCTTTTTGCTATTTGAGATCAGAAAAATAGTTGAAATTCTTTGAAAGTAATTGTAGTAAGGGGATGAATATTTTACCAAAAGTGATTCATTTACAAAAAATCCTATAGACATATTTTCTAAATTCTCAATCATTTTTTATACCTATTTTAACTGCATAGCAATACTTTCAACTCCATTTTCAGAATATTTTTATCATTTTTTTTCTTTCAGAGTTGTTCTAGGAAAATTTGGGGGGAAATGCAAAAAAATTCAACAATGAATTTATCAACCCAAAGGAAACTATTTTCTTTGGAAACACTCTTTTCCAGCATGCAGGCTTTACTTTTTACATCTTTCCAATGTCTATTAGAGCCCCTTCTCACTCATGCATAAATATTGAACATATCACTGCATATTACATTTTAAAAATCAACCTTTGAATTTCTCAAGTCAGAGGAAAAGACTATAACAATTAAAAATGATATCACAAATGACACATGTATTGCTGTAAACATTTAGAGACTATTTTTTTATTCAAGCTTATAATTATTTGACATTTATCATTTAAATGACTATTGAGAAAATAGAGTGGAAGATTAAAAATTATCGGAAGTATTTACACTGCTTCAACCACAACAATTCATATCACTCAGAAGAAAATTACACCTGTCTTGTTAATAACAGACTGAATCCATGAATTATTCAGTTGATGACTGTCCTGAATGACCATTGGCTTACAGTGGCATTTTCTGATACAGTCATAAGAGTAAAGGTTCATATTCAATGAGGATACTATCATTAACAAAGTAGCAACTTCTTCCACTCCTTTACTTCCGCTTTGACACATAAATTCATCACATCTTCCTTTATTTGTTAAGAGTGTGGGGATTTTAGTCCCAAGGACAATTTTTCAAATGTTATCAGTGATTGAAAACAAGTGGTTATAATGAAAGTGGAGTTGCAATCTTCAGTCTAGCATTTACAGTTCTGAATGCTATAATTATGAAACCATCCATGTGTGTGCTTTCATAACATATTATGACAGATTACATTCCAAGCAAAGATTATTCCCCAGTATAGTAGTTTCAAATATGACTTTTCTCCTTTTTTACACTACAATATTGCAAATGAGAGTTCGGCCAAAAAGAAGTCAATGAGAACTTTAAAAAGTAATCACCCTTCATTGAAAGCAGCTAGTTAACATGTTCACGGCAACTAATGTGTTGCTCCACAACAAATTCTATGGGATAGATAGGAGGTCTGATAGGGAAGTGCCAGTCATTATTTCCGAGATATTTGCCAATCAAGGACAAAAGATAGACAAAAGTTGTGCTATGAATTATTTACCCACCACACACTTAAAAATACGGTATTTCTGATCATCCCATTTCAAATATTTAAACATTTTAAACAAGCACTACAGAATAGAAAATGTAACAGGGTTACCTTATATGTAGAGAGAGAACTTCCACATTAGAGTTAGGTGGGGAAAGTGGTTGGTTGAGTGACTTTTTCTCATTGACCTTTCATAAGCCATGATCATTTACATTGTCCTTTTATTCATTAATGGGTTTAAAAGGAGGATTCAAAGACAGAGTTAATCATGAAACCATATGGTATTGAGTGGATTAGCTCTCAGGCAGGCTTTTAAATTCTCAGGAGCCCCAAATCTGGAAAACAATGCAGTTTTTGGTGCCCCCTAAAAAATTTCTGTTGAAATGCTTCAGGGCAGAAAGAAAAGCCAAAGACTTTTAAAAAGAGAGGACAAAAGAAACTTTGCACGTTTCATTAAATAATATTTCTCTGTGCTGGATTATTTTTGCCATGAATTTAGCAATCTACAGATTCAATGCAATTCCTATAAAAATTTAGAACTTTTCTTTTGAAAAATTCAACTCTTTTTTGCAATACTTTTACCTTGTGCATTTTCCAATTTTCTTAAAGAAGATGTATGTACAATTCCTGCCTGTCTCTGTGTGCTTTGTCATTATTGTGCACTCTCCTTGCAATAAGACATATTTTAATGGCTTCTCAACTTATCTTAATAAATGAATGAACCACGTGGTAGAACTGAAAGAACTCCAAAACTGAATAGGGGCAAAAAACAAACCTGGGTTAGAATATTATCTCCACAGTTGGAAAAACTCACCTTTGCTTGACTTCTATTGGGAATACTCACTCCAGATTCTCCCAAGTCTTTTCAGTCTCTGCTCTTCTCCCAGTTTTCCTCCTAAGGTCATCACACGTGCAAAACCAGCATCCGAGTGTCCCCAGGAGGGCTGTGCCATCTGGTGTCATTAAGAACAAGGATGCATAGTTCATCCGGGATTGCAATCAGACACTTTATGTTGCTACAGCTGTCATCCCAGCACTGTGGCTTCCTGCCATCATGGCTGCAGGGGCTAACTTTGGCTCTGGGAGGACTGGCATCCCTGGAAGAGTATGCACCTTGCACACACAGCCCCCTGCCTTGTGCTGGACAGCTGGTTCAACACTTGGCAGATAGAGACAGCTCACAACGAAGTCTAGGCAGTTGAAATTATTTCTCAGTTTGAAGGATTATGGTTCTTTAAATTTTGGAACCCTCACCACAAACTTTTTGATGTTGTTTCTCTTGTAGTTCAGCCATCAATGAATCACAGAGATTCTATGGTTTCTTTGTGTGTTGGTCAGATCCATGTAGAATTCTCAGTTCTCTACCACCCCTTTTCACAATGCGCACAGCTAACTGGATTCAGTGGTCCCAAAGTCTTGAGTTTTGGGGTGAACTGTTGTCTAAGAAGTGCTTGGGACTTGGAATCTTAAAATCTCTTTACATTAGAACATCCTCAAATACATGGACATAAGGAGAGAGAACAGGCACAAAAGAGGCAAAAATAGACTTTCAAGGGTCCAGTGCTTGGATTACGTATCAGGGTTCCAAAGATAACTATGTGTGCTTTTATCTGGATACTTTTTCTCACAAGATTATACAATGTTTGGAAGGTATGTTTTGTTTTTTTTTTTGCCAAAAGAAACTTTTTAATAATTAAAATTCTGACACAACTTTTAGCTTCTGATCAATTAAGAGATACTCTTCAGCAAATTTACTTTTTTAAAAAAGAATATACAAGTGCTGAATACCCCCAGAATTTCCGAATCTCCATAGAGTAATGGTTCTTAATCAAAGGCTTTCAAGGCCCATGGGATACTTGCACAAACTCTTCAAGTCTTCTTATTTCCCATATAAGAACTGTATTATTGCAGAGTCCACAGGGATGAGGTAATCACACAACCCTTCTTGGAAGCCATGATTTCAAATGAAGTTAAAAGTCGCATGTCACAGACATTACATGATAGATCATAGACAGTACAATCCCAGAATTCTAGGTTATGGCTAAGAAACACAGATCTCAGCATGGGTGCCTGTTGATGTATAATGCTTTCTTATTTTGTGAATACCAGTTATTTTTATACCACTATCATAGGCAAGTAACCTGAGTATTTAAAAAAATACTAAATTGTTCCCTGCCATGAGAAAATGTCATCACCTAAACAGCCCTTGGTGAGGCTGAGAGGAGAGGATGGGGTGAGGTAGCAAGGACAGCTAGGATGCTAGAGGGAGCCTTCTAGTAGTGAGATGCCCTGCTGTTTCTAGCTTGACTGGCATATGGAGTGTCCAACTTCCCTCCAGTAAGGTGAAAGAATATCAGCTTGCCACCAAGGTCTTTTGACCAGACATATCCTAAGTAATCCAATGTCCAGACACCAGAATGTGAAAACAGTTTTCTATCAGTTAAACTTTTAACAAGGGAACACATTTCAAACTGGGATATCAGTCATGTAGCTACCATAGAGCTTGCAGCTTACTACCAGCAGCTGCCTGATGAATGCCATGTGAAATAGCAAACTGGGTTTGGTGTTTTCCCCCATTCAGTTTTAATGCTATGTAACATATTTAAACCCCTATTTAAAAAAAAAAAAAAAACTTGTTTTCAATGAAAAAATATTAGATTGCTTTTAATGGGCAAGTATATGCATTTTGTTAATTATATATAAGACAGGCAATTATTCACATCAGGAGTCTGTTTAAGTAAAACTCAGCTAATGTGATAGGTAGGACAGTTGATGTTTATTTGTTTTCATTTTTAGATTGTGAAGCAATTAAGAATAATTGGTAATTTGTTTTTAAGTCCAATTTCTGGCTGTATGATTTTAAGTAGGATATATTTCCTAAAAACTCACAGATTAAATGAATGAAAATTAATATAATTTTTCCACTAAAATTGTTCAATGCAAGAAAAATATCAGAAATGACAGTGTATTGGAATTCTTTAGTTTTTTTAAGTACCAGGTCATGCTGTGCAAGGTGTGTTTCCGTAGTGATGGTGCACAGCAGCTATTATCCCCCTTATTCTAACTATATATTGACTTTTCAAGCAGAACAATATATGTTAACATGCAGGTTTTCTTGAATAAAAACACCCAAAATGGTCTTCCAGAAAATTTGAACCTCATAACTTATATTTTCAAATATTTTGCATTTTCACAGAAGAAAAAAACAATGCAAACTCTGGATGTCAACAATATGTTTTATGTGATAGTAGACCCCCCCTTTTTTGGCACTCATTATTTGCATACATTTCTCTGTTGACACCCAAATAAGACCTTTCTCTACTAGTTAACCTTCCAGGTGGCTAGGTAGACTATCTTCTCTTAGTAAAATCTTTGAAGAAAGAAATATGTATCTTGTTCAGTCAGCTTTCCGTGCTGCAGAGGGTACAAAAAGCAATCAGTCAGATTATTTTCATTAAATAATTAAGGTATGCATGATTAGTTAATGAAGATTTGCTCAGTGGAGATGGGTGTTCATTTGGATTTCCACTAATCAAAAATCTGTATCAGGTGTGACTCCTAGAATGTAAGTACAGATGTGTAGCTCAGATTCTTAGCATGAATGGGAGAATATCAAAAGGGCAAGCAATGTATACACATGTTTTCTTTATCTTTCATATCTCTCACTCTCTCCTCCCCCCTCCCCACAGACTTTAATTTGCTGTCTTTCTAGAAAATTAATTATTTTTCGTAATTAATGACAAGTAATGACAAGTAGAAGATAATAATTTCATTGTTTTCAATTTCCTTCTCTTTCAAGAAGCCTGTACAGGATAAAATGTATAGCTTAACTCAGTTTAAAATTCACAGAAGAAGGAATCTGAATGGCTGGCTTCAATTAAGGCTTCAACCCTGGAGGTTGAGTGGGAAGCAGGTTCATGTTTACAAATGTGTTGGTGTTCCAGAAAGCCCTGGTGTTTCAGAAAGCCAAAGGGAGCTGAGACCAGTCAACTCCCTCAAATTCCCTAATCCATAAAGTGTAACACCTTTCTATTTTGTCAGATGGAAAGGTGGCTAGTTCATGTGAAGTCACTAATAATAACCTGACTTTTTCTGTTTGATCTAAGCAGAATGATGAGCAAACTTAGAAACAAACTGTAGAAGATAGTTGGATTTCCTTTTTTTTTTTTTTTTTGTTTAAACACATGGGCCTATAAAACAACCCCATTATAAGATCATATATTTGCTGACAAGCAATGTAATCCTCCTCAAAATGTGCCAGATACAAGTTTGGGCATTCAGTATTTAAGAATAAGCAAACCCCAAACCCAATATTATGAAGTTTCCATTGGAGTGGAGGGCAAGTGAAAATAAAAATCAAAAGATATTAATGAATTGAACATCTTAATTGAAGATACATATTTTAAAGAAGCATAAAAGCAGGTTATATTTACAATGACAATGCAGTTGAGGGGATACTGATACAAGAGTCAGGAAAAACCTCTCTGAAGAGGAGAACTTCGAGCAGATACTTGAAGAAAATTCAAAGTGGAGTTGAACAGATCTTTGATAACAGCATAGAGAAAGGCTTGAAGACAAAGGACGAGTGCTCTCATGCTCTCTCTTTCTCTCTCTGTGTGTATGTGTGTGTGTGTGTATGTGTGTGTGTGTGTATGTGTGTGTGTTGAAGACCTGAGACATGTGGGGGTTCATGAGTGAAGGGAGGTATGAGTGTTAGGAAATGAACTTTTGGAATAAGAGAAATGCTGGAAGAGGCCTGGGAATGGGTCTGTTTTGCAGTATATGGAATATATTTTGCATTTTATTATGTGTGTGGCAAAAAGCCTTGAGAAATTCTTGGAAGAGATATTACTATATAGTGCTGCTTGTTAAATAGCACTTGGTGGGGCAAAATTGAATCTGGGTGGCCAGTTAGGTAGCTCCATTATCATGCTCATGTAGGCTATAAATGCAGAGGTTTCTAATAAACTGAGTGCCAAGGTTGCCAGAATTTTTCAGATTAAAATACAAATAGATATGATGAATTTGGAATGGATATTAGAGAAAGATAGGTAGGTCACAGAATTTTAGTTTGGGCACCTAATAGAAAATAACTTTTCTTCTTGTGTTGAATAAGTTCTTGGGAAAGAGCACTTTCTTGGGAAAGTGGGGAATAGCATGCTGGATAATAACAGGTGTGTGGATTTGTGAACAAGTAGACACACAGTTACTAACTTAACATTGAACTATTCATGTTTGCAATAAAATATTGAAGAAAGCAAATTCAATACTATAAATAGTAGTAAGTGTTATTATTTGAAAAAATCAATTAGTATTTTTTTTTTATTTAAAATGTTGGCTGTCACCAGTTAAGAAAGATGAAATAAGCTTTTGCAGAGTCAAAAGAGAGTAGTGGTTTTTAGCATACTTATGAACCTAGAAAAAAAAGTCACTTTGAAAGTTATTTGTCTTAATTTATCTCCTGAATTCTATTAAAAAAATTCCCCATCAGGGAATCTGTATTTTATTGTTGTCTTTTTTTTTTTTTTTTGAGACTAGGTCTGGCTGTGTTACCTGGGGTAGTCTCAAACCCATAATTCAAGTGATTCCTACCCTCAGTCTCTCAAGTAGCTGGGATTACAGGCACGTACCAATTCACCTACTACTGTTGTCTTATTATTTTAAAAGACCTTTATAGAATATGAACCTAATGTCCCCTTTACTTGTTCCTTCTAGTGCTGCAGGAATCAGGAAAGCAATCTGTCAGCAGGAGCAGGTGAAGGTTCTGAGATGCAGGAGGGAGTAGAGGTCCCTAAGAGAAGTTAGGTACAAAGTAAAACTGCTACTCAGTTTTAGTCAATTGTTGCTATTTAGAGAACAAAGGGACATGCAGAAACCAGTGCTTCTAAAACTACATAAGAACATAAATTACGTTTTAGAGAAAATTTATACAATATTACAATATTGTACAGTTAGCTGAGTTTTAAAAACAAGGTAAGTGCTACATCAAAGATGCTAAATTCTGTCTAAAGCAGTTGCTTCGTAACATCTGTAAATTAGTACCTCTACTCTCTCACAGAATATTGATTCCCTCCATGCTATTAATATCCACTGTATCTTAGCAAAAAAAGTACTTACTGATTAGAAGCTGTGTCTAAAATCCCAGGATTATAATGAAAGGGAGGAAATGCTTAACCAAAATGGATAAGATTCATTGAACAATTTTATGTGTCAGGTACCAACATGTTAAGAGTTTTGCCTACATTATCTCTTATTATCCTTAAAATTAATGAGCCTAAAAATTTAATGACTTTTCCAAGGATGTATGACTAGTAAGCAGTAGGACTGGACTTCGAATAAAATTAGTCTAATTTCAAGACCCAAGTATGCAGCGACTGTGAAAAACTGCTTCATACAGATGAGACAGTCAAATCTCAGGGTGTTTGGACAAAGTATTTCATGGGACCTGTTCACTATTTTGAACTTAACACAGATATATACTTACCACAGATATATTTGTGATTATAGCATGTACTCTTTCTGTCTGATAATGACTTTATCTTACTTAGTGACTTCCAGTAGGGTAGGAAGGCTTTCGTGGAGGTGTTGTGGGGCCTTTAAATCTTTAAAGACTGTGAAAGGACTCCAGAACTAAGTTTGATTAAGAGATTTCTAAGCAGCTATGTTGCCTTAATACACTTCAAAACCTGTGATTTTTCAAGACTTAGACTTCTAAACTGACAACACTTTCTCAGTTACGCTTTTGTAGGTAATAATTCTGAAGGCAAAGTTCATCAGCAACTGATACTACTTGATTCTGCTTATTGGTAAATGATTCTGTTCTCATTCCACTTTTGAGTTCTGGCTTTTCCAGGTACGTCAAATATGGAGCAAAAGTATGACATGTTCCCTTATGTAGGAACATAGTCCTCCTGTTGTGCAAATAAGCCAATCCAAATGGGCTGATGATCAGATGTAGCAGGTAGAGAATATTGAGGTTATCTTTGTAGAATTGTTAATAATAAAGAGGTAAGAAATAGTCAATTTTCCCCCTGGAGTCATCTTCCTTTCTCCTTCCCTTCCCCAGACTGTCTTTGCCCTTTTAAAGATTGTTGCCTTCTAGGTCCAGGTGTGCCCACTTATTCATGCACATATCCATTGAACCCCAAACATGGGATGGCACAATGCCACAGGTGTGGTCATAGATGCAAATTGTAGAAGGGCAAAAACCCTGAAAACTCATTTACCTTACAATATATCCCCACAGGGTTTTTCTATTTTTCACCACACATTCTACACAGAATCCATCCACATATTTCCCGTAGAGAATGTGGAACATGACAGCCATGTAAAGACTGCAATAAATAAACAACGCAATAAATAACACAAAAGTAAACAATGCAATAAATCAAACAAAGTACAACTACAGAATGCAGCCCATTAAGGTGTGGATGCACACCAACCTGGAGACAAAAGGATAAAGAAGTTGCTGGCACCAGCTGTGGGAGTTGCCAGCAACTTTTTTGTCAAGACAACTCTAACTGGCAGCAGCAGTCTCCCAGGCCTTGAACACCACCCCTGCTTTGCCACTGTTGAGACATCAGAGAGTTCTGCATGTAGTCAGAGCAGTGAGATCATCATGGATCAAAAAGTCATCACAAATGTTCCCTTTAGGATTACCCTCTGATCGGCCACGCCAGGGTGTGTAACTGGTACTCGTGGAGGAAAAGCCCAGTCAGCCACGGAGTTACTTGTAGACCAGCCCCGAGGCCACATCACCAAGGGGCATTCAGGACCATCTTTACTGCCAGGACCTGTCTCCCAGTCCGTAGTCTGTCCTGGGTCCATCCTGGTCCATGCGGTGCCCAACCAGGCTTCAGCAGAAAGTCTCAAGTCTGTATTGGCAGTGAGATGGGAGCAGCTGTGTGATGTAACAACACATCACAGGAGTCAGGCTGCCTGCCCTGCTCCACTTAGTGCCTGAAGAATGTCCCACAGGTTTCCAGTCCACCTGACCAGTGTCAGACAGAGGCCCTTACTTTCAATCCTCACTTCAGCAGGCGATGTAGTGCTCTGTGATGTCTACAGCTTTGGAAGTACAGGCTGTGTGAGGTTTCCACACATCGTCCACACCCTTGGTTCACTGCTGCACCCAGGAACCTGTAAAATGAGTTTCCTGGTCACTCTGCATACCAGTGGGCATCCATATGCAGTTCCACCCAAACTCATCCTGAGTGACATGTGCACTTAACTCACAGGGTCAGGCTGGGTCAAAAACCTGCAAGGCCTGAAGGACTTTGGAGTCCATTTGGCTGCAGCGAATGCTGTCGCTGCTTCAGCAGACTCCCCTGTGGCCATATAGCAATAGACACAGGAGCCGTAGGAGCTGGGCCATGTGAGGTCTAAATGCCCAGGAGGTCCAGAAAAGGTTGCAGCTGTTTCACTGTGGTGGGAGTGGGGTTAGCTTGCACCTTATCATAGCAACATCAGGGATAACTTCGGTCTTGTCTGACCAAACACCCCCAAGTTGTTAGCAGTCCGTCCAAGTCCCTGCAGCTTACTTCTGTTGATTGCCTAGCCATGTGTTTTCAGGGGTACCAGCAGGACAGGTATTGGTCACTTGTCATCAAGATGTCATCAATACGATACTGATGAGCTGAGGGTAGCTTCTCCCACTGGGCCTCCATACCCACAAAGGAGGGACTGCAAGGGTATCCTTGCAGCAGCGCAGTGAGCAGTGCTGGCCTTCCCATATGAAGGTGACCTGACCTTGACTCTCTGGCTCCATAACAATGGATGAAAGTGTTAGTCATATCAGCTACAACATGATGATGTGCCCAGCTCGTGCTTCAGACGACCCATAGGGTCTACCACGGAAGGCACAGAGGCCTGCAAAAGGGGGAACCACTTTATTTAGCTCACGGAATCTAAGGTCATGGTTCAAAAGTCCTCAGGCTTCTCCATGGGTTGCACAGAGGATTATAGGACTACAGGCAGCACAACGTATGCCTGCTCTCTCCAATTCTGCTATGGTGCCTTTGACTTCCGCATGGTCTCCTGGCAACTGATACTGTCTAACACTGGTCACTCACCTAGGAACTGACAGTTGTATGGGCAATGCTTGGCATATCAGGCAGCGCTGCCTTCACCACCCGCAGCCTAAGGCAGACTCTCTGGCTTTGGTCAGCAACCACAACGCACATCCACTCCCAGGATGTACTCTGGGCTTGGCAGAATGTCTACATTATAATGTGATAGGGGTAATTGCCCAATCCCTAGGGGTACTTTCGCTGCTTTCTCTTTGATACTCTGGCCTCCATACCCATCGGTATAACTAGCAGATCCTTGAAACTTTTCTAGGTTCCCAGTAGAAAAGCTGTCTGCCTCAGTGATGGGTGTTGTAGCATATCCCAAACTTATGCAATATTATAGATCAATGTTA
>PVHY01016041.1:0-13721 GCA_004024945.1 Uropsilus gracilis
GCCCACCACAGCACCCAGGTGCTTTTTCAAGACCAGGTCTCGGTATGTTGCCTGAGGTAGTCTTGAGCCTGTGAACTCAAGCGATCCCAAGCCTCTAGCCTCCCAGTGATTGGATTACAGGCACGCACCACCACACCCGGCTGACACAGCTTTTCTAAGCAGGTGACTTTTGTTCAGAGGCCTGAATGAGCAGAGGGATTGGCCCTGAGAAGGCACAGACCCGAGGCTGATTTGTGGGTCTTTCTGGGGTCATCGCAGCTGTAAGACCTGCCAGACAGAAGCCATCCAGAGCATCTCCGCAACTTTCTCTAGGAAACCCTAGAGTCAGCAGCCAAAGATTTTGTTGACCAAGGAAATTGTCAGGCTGTAGTGTCATCGGGAAAAACCTTTATTGGAGAACAGAAGTCACAGTTGGGTCCACAAACAAGGAATCCCAAGATGTGCCCCAACTGTGGCAGAACAATCCAGCAGGGAAGTGAACTGTGCTTAGGTCTTTTTTTTTTTCCTCTTTGAGACCAGGTCTCACTATTTTTGCCCGTGGAACCGCAGGTTCTCGTTGCCCGGGGTACCACAGACTCAAGCAATCCCCAGCCTCAGCTTCCCAGGTAGCTGGGATGACAGGTGCACATCACCACACCCAGCTAGTTTTTAGAACTAGGTCTATATTGCCCGGGGTAGTCTCTAATCGCGATCCCCAGTCCCATCCGCGCTCCATAGGCTGATGCCTACAGGCACGCGCCACCGAGCCCAGCTTGCTTAGGTCATTTGTTGCTTAAAGAGATGGCGGTGCCTGTACCTGCAGTGGGGGCTGCTGGAGAGGATGAACCGGAGGAGTGGGAGGTCAGGCACCAGACCTGCCTGGCTTCATGGGCTTCTAGGCGGGGCAGAGGCCGTGCCCTGGAAGCAGCTTCTCACTTCAGGCTCAAGTCCACCTGGTTGAAGCTCTCGCCCTCCCAGACCCCTGTGCAGCCCACCCTCTTGGGCAGAGGGTCAGGGCCCACAGGTGTGTCTTCGCCTCCGGCTTCTCTCCTGGCTGCACTGCGCGCAGGCCTCCAGGCTTGAGTGCTGCTCTGAGGAGACCCTAGCTCAGCCCTCTGTCCGTTCATTCATGTCAGGTACTCACGGGTGGGTGGGTGGGTCCTGCGGCCCCAGGTGCACGTTGTGCACTGGGGGAGCTGGTGGGAGCCCTGCTGCCTCGGCCACCTTTCTGGTTCATTGGGAAGAACCTGCGTGGTTCTTAAGTCCTTTTGTTTTTGTTTCTGTTTTTTTGTTTTTTTTGTTTTGAGACTAGGTCTCGCTATTTTTGCCTGTGGAACCGCAGACTCTCGTTGCCCAGGGTACCCCGGACTCAAGCAATCCCCAGCCTCAGCCTCCCAGGTAGTTGGGATTACAGGTGTGCTCTACCACGCCCAGCTATTTTTTGAGACTAGGTCTCGCTATGTTGCCCCGGGCGGGTCTCGAACCTACTAACTCAAGTGATTTCCAGTCTCAGCCTCCCATCCTAGGCTGGGATGAAAGCCATGCACCATTGCAGCCAGCTCTTAAGTCCTTTTGTCTCTCTATGGTTGGTGCCAAGGATCTTCAGCTGGAAGTCTACTTGCAGGGGGAGGGGCCTGTCTGTCTGTCTGTGTGTCTATCTACCTGTGGGAAGGTGTCTGCTGTCAGAATCAGCCTGTGATGGCTTTCTTTTCAGTCCCCACTGCAGCCTCAGCAGTCTACCTGTTTGACCCAAAGCAAGGGCCCCCACTGTCTTTACCTGCCATAGCCCCGCAGAGCATGTGGGGAGACCTGGATTCAGGACACCCATCTGGCTCCCATCATCTGAGCACCGGAACTGGGTTTTGATGTGAGAAATCCAACACCCATCACCATCTGGGCCAGCACTTGCTTTCTCCAACTTGCTGGCTTACCCTTCTGTGGCTCATAGTGATCCTGCAACTCAGCCTTTGTTCACACCAAATATTTTACATCTGCGTGGAAGGCCTGCATATGACATCAAAGCTGAAATGAAAAAAGAGCCATTCTTTCATGGAGAGAGGCTACCCAAGCTTTAGGGGTGGTGTGGTAGCCACTTGGCATTTGGGGCTTGCCTGCTATGTCCTTTGTTCATGGAACAAGCAGAACTCGGTGTGCGGAGGGACTTACGAATATCACCTAGAACATTTGGGAGGGAGGAGGGGTAGAGCTAAATTGCTTTTTTTTTTTTTTTTGAGACTAGGTCTTGCTATTTTTGCCCAGGGAACCGCAGGCTCACATTGCCCAGGGTACCACAGACTCAAGCAATCCCCAACCTCAGCTTCCCAGGTAGCTGGGATTACAGGCGCATGCCACCATGCCTAGCTATTTTTTTGGGGGGGGACTAGGTCTTGCTATGTTGCCTTGAGGGGAACTCAAACCCTGATCCCTGGCCCTGGCAGTGGCTTCCTAGGCTGCCACCTGCAGGCATACACCACCGTGCCTGGCCTGCTTCTTTATTTCCAAAGGCTTGTGTTTTCCAGAGGCTGGGAGCCAGAGGCATACAAGTAAAATTGCTCCGAACTAGATTGCTATCAGAGCCCGTTTGGAGTTTGCTTTCCCAGCAAAGGAGTCAACAAGAATGAGTCAATGTTCCCCGAATGGCCTCTGTGTGGAGGAGAAGGCTGGTTTCAGCAAGTTATTTGCTCCGAAGGTCAGAAAAGCCAGCAGTGTTTTGGAAGGTCAGCAACGTGTGCTTTTTCTGTAGGAAATGTCTGATGACTCGATATGGGTGTTTCCGTGTGGCCTTCACAATGCTCACCTCACCTCTCCTGAAGCCCTGGGGATACAGCCTGATGCTGGGTCTTTTTTCAGAGATTTCAAATAACCTCAATCCAAATAAACAACAAAGCAAAAATAACCCAGAAATCCCAATTTGAATATTAGAAAACATCTTCACAATGAGTTTAGTCTCTTTGCTTTTGCTCAAAGCAGCTGCTTTGTTTGGGTGTGTTCTTGGCACTGGATGGCTGGGAGCCTCCTAGCCAAGAGGAAGCCTCCTGACGAGAACGTGTGACTTGTCCCTGGGAACTGCCCACCTAACCGGAGTGAGACCCACTCAGTGCCAAGTTTTTGCCCTGGGCCTCTCAGGGTCAGTGCCTCTTGCTCAGGTAAATTTGTTCCAGCAGATGCTGTCTGGTGACAGGGCTCTGTGGGGACGCCTGCAAAAGGCCCTGATAGAACATTCCTCTGTAGGCTGAGCCCATATCTGGGCCTGTGTGCAGGGAGGGGGGGTTGGCCCATTTCCTTAACACTGATGCCTCCCATACCTACTCAGAAGTCATAATAGACTTGCCTAGAGTGAAATCAGCAGCAGCCAGGGCAATGAATGACTTAGCAGTCTTCAATCTGCTACAGGAACCCAGCTTGCCTCTACCACCTCCCCTGTGAGAGGTGAGAGCACTGGTCTCTGTGTGGTTTGCACTGTCAGAAACTGGGCATTGGGGCTGGAGGGGAGAATGGGAGTGTCTACAAGCACTCAGCAAGGGTGCTTGGGGTAAACACCATTTCAGGACACCAATTTGGGCATTTGTTTTTTGGTTTTTTTTTTGAGACTAGGTCTCGCTATTTTTGCCCATGGAACCCCAGGCTCTCGTTGCCCAGGGTACCACAGACTCAAGCAATCCCCAGCCTCAGCTTCCCAGGTAGCTGGGATGACAGGCACGTGCCACCACATCCAGCTATTTTTTTGGAACTAGGTCTTGCTACGGGCCCCAGGCGGGACTCGAACCACGATCCCTAGCCCCGGCCACTTCATAGGCTGAAGCTTATAGGCACGAGCCACCGTGCCCGGCCTGGGCATCTGTTTCATGCTCAGTGCATTTCTGGCTTATTGTTAGCTATTATTTACTGCTAATTTTGTGTTTGTTTGTTTTTGAGACTAGGTCTCGCTATTTTTGCCCATGGAACCCCAGGCTCTCGTTGCCCAGGGTACCACAGACTCAAGCAATCCCCAGCCTCAGCTTCCCAGGTAGCTGGGATTACAGGCACGCACCACCATGCCCAGCTATTTTTTTGGGACTAGGTCTCTCTATGTGCCCTGAGAGGGACTTGAACTGCCATCCCTGGCCCCATCCATGGCTTCCTAGGCTGCTACTTACAGGCATGCGCCACCATGCCTGGCCTTATTTACTGCTAATTTTATAGTTGTTCTTTTTCATTCTTGAAAATATCCTATCATGGAAGATAGATGATCTAGTCACCCGATCTTTGGAGATACTTTTAGGGTATCCTAAGAATGTATCCTAAGATGGAACTCAGGGGTGTTTACCATGCTGCTACTAGGCAAAAGGAAAAGTGAGAGATAAGTTATATATCCTATAATAGAGGGTTAATTAAATTGGTTAAATAAATTATCATATATCCTTAGAGTAGAATGCCAGATCGTCACTGAAAAATTAAATGTAGCAAAATAATAGCATGGCAATACGTACATATTTTTAAGGAAAATTACTTAGCTATGTATATATACACACATAGCAACACATCAGATATATATGATGCTTAATATATATGTGTGTATATGTTATCCAACCTACTTCACAAAGAAAGAAATACACTGAACAAAGAACTGGATGGCAGCATTAAACTTGATGCTGGTTATCTCTGGAAGGTGATTTGGAAGTCATTTTTATATTTTACTGTATACTTCTTCTGTAGGAAATTTCCTACAACGAACATATATGTTGTAGTCAGAAAAGTGACCTCCCCAAGGCATCTGTGTCATAATCTTCAGAATCTGTGACTATGTTAGGCTATTCAGCAGATGGAAATTCAGTTCCAGATGGAGTTAATATTGCTCATCAGTTGACCTGGAAAAGGGGTCTGTAGCTTGCATGATCCAGGTGGGACCATCACGATCACCAGGGTCAGTGTGTGTGGAGGAGGGGCAGAGACTCTGCACCAGCCACCACTTAAAGGTGAAGGGAGACAGGAGCCCTGAATGGCTGGTCACCCTTTGAAGGTGGAAAGGGGTTGGGCATGGTGGCGTGTGCCTGTTGTCCAAGTGCTGGGAGGCAAGAAGCTTGGGATTGGTTGAGTTTGTGGGTTCGAGACTACCCCAGGTAACATAGTATGACCTAATCTCAAAAAAAGCAGCTGGGCGCCATGGCGGGTGCCTATAATCCCAGCTATCTGAGAGACTGAGGCTGGGGATCGCTTGAGTCCATGGTAGAAGAGTGAGTTCTGCCCTAGAGCTTCCAGAAAGGAATACAATTTAGCCCAGTGGCAATCACGTTAGAAGACAGCTGGACTCCAGAACTGTATGAGAATAAATTTGTTCTAAGTCAGTGTATTTGTGGTAATTTGTTACAACAGCAAAAGAAAACTACTACAATGAACTTTTTTTTTAATAAAAAAAAGAGGTGATGATAACAAAAGTCATTTTAAAAGACAAGATTAAGAAATCGCTTCTTGAAGTTGAGCCCAACTGCTCTCCAAGGAGGGGGGTCTGGCAGAAGCTTTATTCTACAAAAAATGTGCATGAGGAACCTCCAGTTGCTGTTCTGTTAAGAGACAATACCAGTGTAAGGGGTAAGTAGACTGCCAGATCAACCAGCAGCCTAAGAATGTCCCACTGCAGTGCACAGATAATTTTACAAATGCGCCAAGGACCCCAAATCTATTCTGACTCCAGAGAGAGAGGTCTGAGAGCTGCTGTTTTTTTAAGAATTCTGGGACTAAGAAAGGAAACTAAATTTGACAGAAAATTCTTTTCAAGCCAGTGGAAACTTCCAGATTGTTCTGCTGGTTTGGGCTGGCAGATCTCTTTCTGGCATCAATGCAGGGTTAATGGGCATGGCCCATGGGGAGCTCATCCAACCCCACCCAGGGGCAGGGAGCTGAGCATGTTTGCAGTCCTTCCCATTCTGGACTGTTCATTGAAGCAACATGTTCAGAGGGTTCTCTTCAATAAAATTGTTTCTTTTTTATTTTGAAGTAACTCTTAGGGAAAACCCAGACCCATAGCAAAGGGTGCAACACATAAGGTATCTGCAGTGAAAACAGTCTTTCTTTCCCTGGGTTTAAACTACCTCATCATTGGTTTACTGTGTTGTAAAGTCTCCCCTTCTACAAAGAGCAAGAAAGGTGGAGAAGGGTGAAAAGGGGGGGAGGGGGAGGGCACAAAAGATTAAGATGGTTCACAGGTGACAAGGTGATGGGAGAACCTCTGGTAGACAATGATGTGATAGAAAGATGGATAGATAGATAGATAGATAGATAGATAGATAGATAGATAGATAGATAGATAGATATGCAATCAATAAAAAAAGACTCCCCTTCTTTAGCAGCTAGGGCTCTCTGGAAGCAGCTGCCAAGTTTGGGGTATAGGACATTTACAGGGGATAAATACCTGTGAAGAGCAGGGATGTAAGTAGTAGTAGGCAGAGGGAGGGGCCAGTTTGAGACACCCTTCTCTGACCAGTGTAGGGTGTGGGCCTGCTGTGGCTGACTCTGCCATACCCAGAGCAGCAAGAGCTGTGACAGCAGCTAGTTCTTCCCTGAGGAGGATCAGGTCACACTTCTGTGTCTGCCACACCACCCCTTTCATGAGCCTTCTTCCATTTCCTGGCTTGGGTCCTCTCCTGCTGGCTTAGCTCATGGCCACAGTTCCTGAGAGCAGAGCTTGCCTCTTCTCTCAGAAACTACCAAGGAGATACACCAGCTCAGAACAAAGGAGATGAGTTGAGAAGAGCATGTCTTTTAATAGCAGACAGACCCTCCTGTTACCAGAATATTCACACTGAAGTTGTAGGCCCATGTGCTAGGATAGAAAGGGAATTTTTAATTTGAGAGGGGGTCAGGGGGGCTTGTTTCTAGGGTTTCTTATGCCTTGGAGGTGGCAAAGGGGGTCACCTCAGTTCCTGCCTGGGGTTGGAGGGGCATTGCTCTTTTCTGTTTGGGGCTCTGTCTGCTGGGCTCACCTCTGGAGGTGAATCCCACTTGATGTCAGTCTGTTAGCACTTCTGATACCTTGCCACAGCCCAGGCCACCCTCAGTCCCAGGCAGGACCTAGTTGCAGTGCAGACTTCCCTCAACCTCCTCTGCCCACCTCATGTGTTTGAACCTCAATCTTAGTTCCTGTTCCTGTTTGTCCCTTTTGGATTTGCTGGCCCTGCTGTGGGCATGTATGCCCTGCAGGACACACTCTGCCTCTGCTCAACGGCTCCTGGCATTGTGCCTGCAGCTTCCCGTGGGCGACTTTGTGCTTCCCCTGCCAGTCAGAGCCCCAAAACTTCACCTGCCCATCCCTGTCCTGGAGGCAAGATCAGCCAGTATTAACAAGTACTGTGAATTAACATTTGAGATCCCTTTGGAAAATGGGACTGCCTTTTATCTCCTCAAGCCATATTTGCCACAGATTTTAGAAGATACTGCATTTTCAGAGTCTAATGAGTGAGTCATGTTTATTTTATTCATACAGCTCATTATTTCACATGTATGTTTTAAAATCTTAGCATATCTTAAACACGCGATGATACATGTCACGTACACAAAATCACACCTGAGTACCCATCATATGCTTAAGAAATACAAACATATCCATGCCTGTGTAGTTCCCTGTGGTTCCCTCTCCCCAAAACATCTCCTTCCCTCTGGCCTAGAAGACCACTGTCTCCAGTTTCAGGTGCATTCTTTTTTTTAATTTTCCTTTACAACATTAACTCTTAGGTTTACGTTCCTATACAACAATGCTATTTGTTTTTGCTAGTTTTAAAAAATTTATATCATATGAACCTATGGTTTTATTCTTCTACAATTCATTCTTTTCAGCGAGTATTATGTTTTTGAGGTCCAGTCCCCACAGTGGCCTGTGGTTTAATATGGGCCCCTCCTCACTCTTCCTCTTTCCCGTGACCCTATAGGCTGGCTCAATTTGTTGTAAGGTACAACCATCCCACTGGAGACTGCTGTCTGTCTCATTATTCGCCTCATATCTCTTCCTTTGCTCCTTTCACTATAGCCTCTTTCAAATGCAGAGATCACACACACATGTGCATGTATGTGCCTCATGCACAAGGCTTCTGGAGACAAATACAAAACCAGGGCGCTCACATGGAGGTGATTTAATGATGTGTCTCTTTCTTTCCTGAAATCTGGTTCCTAGGACTGAAGTGAGTTTAGCTTCCTTAGGAAAGTAAAGCTGTTGATTTTACTCCTGTTGGACCAGGTAGGTAATGTTTTACAAACTTTAGTGAGCAGCAGATTGCCTGGGGGTGGGAATAGAAGCTGGTTAATCAGATGGATTTATGGGCCCCATACTCCAGAAGATCAGAACTGGCAGATCTAGAATGGGGCCCAGGACTCTGCATTGTAGCAAATGGAGCCTCTTTCTTTTTTCTGTTTAGTATTTCCCAAAGCTCTTCAACATTGTTAGCAAAAATATTTTTAATAGGATTATAATGGAGTCTGATATTTGGTTATCAAAAGTAGACTTGAATTTGTCATCAAAATGAGCCTCTTTCTGCCCAGTTGTTATAAGGCAGACTTATCTGTGACCACCCTTTTGGCAAAGAGTGGCCTCTGCCCTAGTCAGGATCAGGGTTGTTGATCTGAAATGCTGTCTACCTCCAAGCATTTCTCCTAATGAGATGTTAAGACTTACCTCCTGAGCTTTCAACAACACCACAGCTGAGCAGAAATAAGTGTCCCCTGAGGCAAGGACTGTACCCTCAGAGAGAACCACTCCATCATAGTAGACGCAGGGAGCTGAATTAGGAGGGTACAAAGATAACCAACCGAGAGCTGTGGTAGTAGAGGTAGGGATGAAAACTGGTTGGATTGTAGGTATGCTGAGGGAAGAACCAACAGTCCATAATGATGTGTTCATGAGGCGGGAAGAAGAACTCACACTGTATTAGGTATTAGAGGTCCCCCTTTCCTCTGGTCTTCAGTCCTCTGTCCTTTTGGTCTCATACCAAATGATAGGGACAACCTGAGCAAATTTGGAGGGTTTCCCCTTTCCCTAAACTTCAGCATTAACCATCATAGGCTGTCTCACAGTTTCTTATAAAGATAATGATTATTTTTGCTCATAACTGGACTGTTCTCAAGGACATATCTTACATGTCTCTGAACCCCCCTAATCCCATCTATTCCCAGTGGAATAATAACTTGTGAGAACACAGACAAGCATGCTATGGTTAAAACCTTGCCTTTAAGGGTGGGGGAAGAAAAAAAAACTGCCTTTAAAATGGAAGAATTAGATCCCACTTTTCAATGGTAGCATACCATAGCTTTTGCGGACATCTTCAGTTACCACCCTGTATATCCTGAATCTTGCTTTTTTGTTAGTCTGAGATCTATATCATGTTTCTTATTTGTTTGGGAAATTTTGCAGCCATTTCTTTCTCTGATGTTTGTTTTCCTCCATTCTCTGTTTGTTTCTCCCGAGACTCCAGTTAGATATCTATGACTTTTTAAATTCAATTTTCAATTCTCTCCTTTCATATTTTTACCTCCTTATCTCTGTGCTGCACTATGGTGATTAATTTGATTTATTAGGGTTCCCCCCAGACATTTTTAAAATATTTTTTCAAGCATGCATTCAAGTTAAAAGACCTTTACAATAAACATTCACATATCAACTATCTATGTTCTACTGTTGACATTTGCTGCTCACTATCATAGCCATCTAGCCATCTGTTTATTTTATTTTTTTGGATGCATTTCAAGTAGAATACATGCATCAGCAGCTATGGACTTTTATTTCAGTCATCCATTTCTAGAAGTTCACTTGTTTTCTAATCATTCTAGTTACTCCTAACAGTATCTCTTTGTTTGTGTTCTTCATTTCTTTAAATATTTTCTCACACAATTGTCTTTATTTGACTACTTCAATAACTCCTTGGGTGTTATTAGTGTGGTTTTTTTAAAGAAATTATTTATTTAAAGAAATTATTTATTTTTAATTTCATACATCAATCATCTTTGTATGGTTGTTGCTCCATTGGGATTGTCCCCTCCGGTCACTCCACCTCCTCTCTACTGTTCATTGGTCCATGTTTAGCCCTTTAGTCTCTTCCTTTTCTGGAGCAATGTCCTTCCCCTGGGTGAGGACCTGTGTTCCTGGGGCAGGGTGGACCATGCTGTTTAGATTTCCAGTCTTAAATTTGCACTAGGCAACCAGCCCAAGCTCATTTGGAGTCTGTCAGTGCCTGCTTCTCCTTGCTGGATGTCTTCTCCATTCTGTTCTCGGTCCCTTTTTGGTATTTTTGTTTGTTTGTTTTTAACCCTGTCGCTCTGGTCTCTGGCTTAGCCTGGCTCCTCTCCTTTGTCTGTTGAGAAGTTCCTTGAGGGGGCAGACCAGCTGATGGTGGTCTGGTTGGTCTCCTTGGTCATGGTTTGCCTCTTAGTTGTCGGGTTGCTGCCATATTTCTGTGATCTCCCTCCCTTCCTCCTCCCCCTCCCCCCTCCCCCATCGAAAGGGAGTGCACCTTGTTCTTGCTGGAGCTTCCCTGAACCAGGATTTTGGCTCCCAGCCCCCCAGTGACAGTGTAGATATAATTCTGATAGGTCATCTCTGTAATTAGTCTCAGAGTTCTATGTTCGGTGGTTCTCTCCATGTGTAATGTGGTTTCTGTCATCTCATTTGATCCTAACCTACACTGTGCTGTCTAATATGGCAATCATTAGCCAGATATGGTTATTTAAATTAAAATAACAAAGTTAGAAATTCAGTTCCTCTGTCACATGAGACACATTTCCAGTTCCCAGTAGCCACCTATGGCCTGTGGCTGCTATGTCAGGCAGGCCATATTCTGGAATACCTCCAATACTCACAGAAATGGATGGACATGCTGTATTCAATCAAACTTTTATTTACAAAAACAGGCAGTAGTGGGCTGTCACTTGTGGAGCCCTGGTGTGGGGATAAAGAGGAGTTACCCCGATATGCACCTCCCTGGAAGCACGGTGCCCCCTACGCTCCTCACAGAGGGGCCCAGGGCACACATCCCTACTTTGCAGTTCTCTCAGCTTTTGGATCCACAACCAACTGCAGGTCATCTGCTCTAGTAAGTTCTTGCTCTTCTAGGCCCATCTTGGTTTATCTTCTAGGGCGTGGCAGGGGGTGGCATGCAGAGAGACCTCATCTTTGCAGATGATCAGTTTAGTGCGTGTCCTACTCAGGAGCTGGCTCTGTAGACGGAGAGATGGGCCTCTCTCTACAGAGTCTGGAGAGAGTGCCAGAGGCAGGTGTTCTCTCCCTTGGTTTCCCCTTCAGATTTAACCACTGCAGCTGGAACTTCTGCAGGATGACTGAGTAAAATGGGAATCTGTTCAGGAAGTTAAGGCCTTCCTTAAGACTTCCTTAAGACTTCCTTCAGGCTGGTGCTACTGCTGGCATCTGGCATCTCTTACACTGCTCAGACCTGGACCGCTGGAGGCCTGAGGTGGGATCTCCCAGGCCAAGGTGTTAGAACTGGTCTTGCCTCTCCAAGCAGCTTGTCGGTAGAACTGGTAGCACAGGACTTGGAGGACTTGAGGTCACTGTTACAGGTTCCAGGGAAGAAGACAAATGGTGGATTGGCAGCAGAGGGGGCTAGGGGGTGGGTGGAGGTGGGGGGGTGTTGCTGATAGCTTTGCACTAGGACTCCAGAGGGCCCATTAGGAGTCTAGTAGTACTCTTGCCACCTGTCCCAAATGCCATCCATCTCCTTGTTTGCTGATAAACCATGATTGAATAATTTACTTCCTTCTCCCCCTCCCAGGTCTGGATCAAGGTGAGAAATAAGTATGGGCTCAGCCCCCCCCCCCCAATCTTTGCTTCTGTGCTCTGGAGTGGAAACCATACTACTATGTAACGTTGCAGTCTCTCTTCAAGCATTTGAGGGTACCACCGGGCAGTAGCCACCAGAGAGAGTGTCAGCCACCAGAAGTTCAGCGTGACATGTGCCACGTGTGACTACTGCCAGTATACAAGGGTCTTGGACTCTGAGGGCAAGCACCGAAAGAGGGGGCTACGAGGAAGGGGAAAGGAGACTTCTGGAGATGGTGACACATGACCTGAGACTGTTAGAGCATAGGTTAGTCTTATATTTGATTTGGGGAGAATGAGTTACAAATAACCACTCTCTGTGACTCATTAGTTGAGTTTTACACCAGTCTGGTTCCTTCTTCCCGCTTTCTTCCCTGCCACTCCTTTTCCCACAGAGATGACACATGATATCAGGGCAGTGTTTGTTCCAGTCAGAGGCGCACATGGTTTTGAATGGCCCATTTGCAAAGTTTCTACCACCACAGAATTTGTCTAGCCACCAGCCAAGCACCCATTACAACTGTACCATCTGGGCTGGGCCTTGGAGACATGTTCCTTTACATCAAAGGGTGCAAGAACCATGCCAAGAGTGGGGCCCCAGCCCCCTTCTATGATGTCTTCTAGACTGCAAAAGGCCTCTCTCATGTGCACAGACATATCAGGAGCCTGGCGCGTTAGCATGAGCACCAGCTGGTTGTGTGGGGCATGGCTTTCCCAGACAGTGACTTCCACACCGAGGCTCGTGCTGTTTCTGCTGAGTCCAGGAGAGAGTTCCCAGAACCCTGGTGGTGAGCAGCCTTACTCTGTGCTGGCCCCTAAGTGGCAGCTATGAACCCTCTTAATCCTAGTGTCACCCATGTGGTTCTGGGAAGCAAAGGGGAGAAGCTTAGGGCCACTGAAGGGTGATGGATAAGGAAGTCTCAGTGGCTAAAGAGCATTTTGCACCCTCCCTGCCTTCTGCTGGATGAGAAGAATGGCCTTTGTACAGGCTTGAAAGGTCAATCACCCTGAAGCTTCAGCTGAACTAGACATGGGGTGGAGAATAGGGCCTTACACTATCGCTTTCTGGAATCCCATATAGGAGATTAAACCTAGACTGGTTGCTGGATCACTGGGCTGCCAGATGCTTCTGAATGGTTTACAACATCCTTCCTGTGGTTTCCAAACAAAGCAGTATGGGGTTCACTGTTGCCTTGAAGAGAAAGATGGGGTACCTATGTGGGGGAACAGGGCAACCATGGGAGAGCCTGGACCCTCACATGACTCCTGGGGGAGCAAAGCTCACCAAGAGAAGCCCTTGGATTTTCAAGTTAAGACTGAGCATCACGCCGGATGCGGTGGCGTGTGCCTTTAATCCCAGCCTAGGAAGGAAGGCCAAGACTAGGAATCGATTGAGTCTGTGGGTTCGAGACCCACCCGGAGCAACATGGGAAGACCTAGTCTCAAAAAATAGTTGGGCATGGTGGCGTGCACCTGTAATCCTAGCTACCTGGGAGACCGAGGCTGGGGATCGCTTGAGTCCATGGTACACGGGCAACATGAGTCTGGAGTTTCCCGGGAAAAATAGTGAGACCTGGTCTCAAAAAAAAAAAAAAAAAAAAAAAAAAAAAAAAAAAAGACTGAGCTTTAAACTGCTAGTACCTGCTGGCCGCCACTGACGCACAGCTCTACCTTGAAGGGCTGGAGGGCTGACGTCTACGCTGTCACCTGGCTCCTCAGCCTGTCACTGGGGTTGTCACTGATCCCTCAGCAGCAGGGATGCTTGGAGACCACACCCTTGTCCAGACACCAGTGCTTGGGGTCCTGAGACACACATCCACCGTGCCTCCTTCCTCTGCTTTGGGGTTGAAGAACCCAACCCCCTTTTCATCTCACCCTCCACTATGAATAGGAGAGGGAGGGACTGGCCCTGAGGGACTGTGTGACATGGCTACTCCATATTGATACC